>CAMXCT020006810.1:167584-333605 GCA_947184155.2 Cladocopium goreaui
AAACCATGTCGCGTCATGCCATGCAAGTCGCATCTTCACATCTAAGGTGTGTGATGTAAACCATGTCGCGTCATGCCATGCAAGTCGCATCTTCACATCCAAGGTGTGTGATGTAAACTTAAACCATGTCGCGTCATGCCATGCAAGTCGCATCTTCACATCCAAGGTGTGTGATGTAAGCCATGTCGCGTCATGCCATGCAAGTCGCATCTTCACATCCAAGGTGTGTGATGTAAGCCATGTCGCGTCATGCCATGCAAGTCGCATCTTCACATCCAAGGTGTGTGATGTAAACCATGTCGCGTCATGCCATGCAAGTCGCATCTTCACATCTTCAAGGTGTGTGATGTAAACCATGTCGCGTCATGCCATGCAAGTCGCATCTTCACATCCAAGGTGTGTGATGTAAACCATGTCGCGTCGTGCCATGCAAGTCGCATCTTCACATCTAAGGTGTGTGATGTAAACCATGTCGCGTCATGCCATGCAAGTCGCATCTTCACATCCAAGGTGTGTGATGTAAACCATGTCGCGTCATGCCATGCAAGTCGCATCTTCACATCTAAGGTGTGTGATGTAAACCATGTCGCGTCATGCCATGCAAGTCGCATCTTCACATCTAAGGTGTGTGATGTAAACCATGTCGCGTCATGCCATGCAAGTCGCATCTTCACATCCAAGGTGTGTGATGTAAACCATGTCGCGTCATGCCATGCAAGTCGCATCTTCACATCCAAGGTGTGTGATGTAAACCATGTCGCGTCATGCCATGCAAGTCGCATCTTCACATCTAAGGTGTGTGATGTAAACCATGTCGCGTCATGCCATGCAAGTCGCATCTTCACATCTAAGGTGTGTGATGTAAACCATGTCGCGTCATGCCATGCAAGTCGCATCTTCACATCCAAGGTGTGTGATGTAAACCATGTCGCGTCATGCCATGCAAGTCGCATCTTCAGGTGTGTGATGTAAACCATGTCACGTCATGCCATGCAAGTCGCATCTTCACATCCAAGGTGTGTGATGTAAACCATGTCGCGTCATGCCATGCAAGTCGCATCTTCACATCTAAGGTGTGTGATGTAAACCATGTCGCGTCATGCCATGCAAGTCGCATCTTCACATCCAAGGTGTGTGATGTAAGCCATGTCGCGTCATGCCATGCAAGTCGCATCTTCACATCCAAGGTGTGTGATGTAAGCCATGTCGCGTCATGCCATGCAAGTCGCATCTTCACATCTAAGGTGTGTGATGTAAGCCATGTCGCGTCATGCCATGCAAGTCGCATCTTCACATCCAAGGTGTGTGATGTAAGCCATGTCGCGTCATGCCATGCAAGTCGCATCTTCACATCCAAGGTGTGTGATGTAAGCCATGTCGTGACATGCCATGCAAGTCGCATCTTCACATCCAAGGTGTGTGATGTAAGCCATGTCGCGTCATGCCATGCAAGTCGCATCTTCACATCCAAGGTGTGTGATGTAAGCCATGTCGTGACATGCCATGCAAGTCGCATCTTCACATCCAAGGTGTGTGATGTAAGCCATGTCGCGTCATGCCATGCAAGTCGCATCTTCACATCCGAGGTGTGTGATGTAAGCCATGTCGCGTCATGCCATGCAAGTCGCATCTTCACATCCAAGGTGTGTGATGTAAGCCATGTCACGTCATGCCATGCAAGGCACATCTGTACATGTGAGGTGTGTCATGTCATGTAATCGATGTCATGTCATGCCATGCAAGTCACATATTCACATGCACAGTGCGTCATGTAATCCATGTCAACTATCATGCCATGCAAGTCACATCTTCACATGCAAGGTGTGGCATGTAAGCCATGTCACATCAGGCCATGCAAGGCACATCTTCCATCATCTTCACATGCGAGGTGTGTCATGTAATCGAATTCATGTCATGCCATGCAAGTGACCTCTTCACATGCAAGATGGGTCCTGTAATCTATGTTTATGTTATGTTTTCACATGCAGGAAGGGTAATGAAGGCGACAAGTGTCTTTCCGGAAAACAACACTGAACAAATTGGCGAATAAAGAGTGGGGTCCTGATTTTCCCGGTGAAGTCCATTTTGTCCGGGAATGGTGAAGTCCATTTTGTCACTTGGTGAAATCCAGGTTCTTAACTAGATACATGATGATACATGGAAGATTTATCAACATTTCTATAGATGAAACGTTTAGATAAAATATATGAAACCATATGAAAACCCATATTTGATGCTTCATCATCATGTTCTCTATTCACATCGCCATTTTGGGGGATGTACCCCATTTTTGGGCACCACCATTTTTACAGATGGATTCACATCAACATGGCTCAGATGGATTTTTTGTAAATAGCCCTTGTACCATCCAGCAACATATCTATGTATACGTATGTGTATCTATATATATATGATTATACGTATATGTATCGATATGAAAAATCCCTAGTGCAACCCATGGGGTTTTGCATAGCCTTTGGTATGCTGCTGGGCAGATCAATGCCTCAGCAGTGCGGAGGGCGGCTTTGGCCACATTCATACTGGCACAGGCGGTGTCAGTCGGGATGCGACACATAGCCTGGGCTGGTGAGTGTGATGCCCCAAAGTCTGAAGTAGGACAGCCCCAAATCTGGCGGTTTATCGAATCTATATTATGTAAACCATTGTAAACCTATAATCTATCATCATTCTCCCTACTTTTTCCTGGCCAATTGGGGGTCAATCCACCATTCTAAGACACAGCCAAATGAGAAACACCTTGGGTCCCCTCGAAAATGGGATGGTCATCTGATGATCAAACCGTGAAACGACCAGCAGAATGGATGTGAGGTCTGGGTACAGGGTGCTGCCCCAGGTATTTTTGCTGCTTTGGAAACCCCAATGCTAAGAACTAAACACTGGCTTTAGCAGCTATAATTTTCATAAACCAACTATGGGGCACCACCTTGTATGAGTGAAAAGAGTCGAAGGATTTTCGCAAAATGATCAGTGGTATTCAGTGGTATTAGGGAAAATGAAAACCACGGGATTGTGAGGAAAACCATTTTCAAACAAACCACAGTGGTAAAGGTGGAGCCTTGGATTTACAACCCCCAAAAATGTGGCATTTGCGGCAGTTGATGATGATCATTGTCACTGAAATTTGTGGTAAAACACGTTGATCCCGCCGGATAATGCATGCAGGTTTGCCCATGTCAATACCTTCAAGTCTCAGCTTTTCAAACGTCATAAGCACCGCTTTATGTCAAGGCTGGACAGCTACAGCTAGCTGTGACCCCACAAATGGTGGCATTAGAATTATCAGATTCAGCTACCCAAGAACAAATGTCCGCATTCTTTTTCAATACCATCCTCTGATTTAATCCAGTTCCAAACTGCCCGCTGTCTGGCTTGCAGAACCACCATTAATGATGGTCTGATGACTTCCTAAGCTATCAGCACCAAACCATCAATACCCACGACATCCCGAGCTGCTGCATATTCATAAAGTGCCAGCACATGAGAGGCCCGTAGACTTAGCATTTCTGCGGACACCACTAAGTCTTCCACCTGCGTTGAAAAAATGCTGGACAACATGGAAAACAGATTGAAAAATGTGCCTGTGAAGCTGGTCTCCGGTGGAAAATATGTGATCATATCATATCTAAAAAACATAAATCTATAAATTCATGCCGGAAATGCGAAGTTGGCGATTCTCATACCATGAAAATATTCAATATGTATTCAACTGCGGTCACAAGTATGCCATTTAGGCCATTGCCACGCCTTCCGTAAACTGAAACTTGCGCCCCACCTGTGGGCCAAGAGAGTGGAAATCTTCAAATCGCTTGGCAAGAGCGGCGAAGGTGGAGTTGATCTCCGTCAAAAGGGGACGCAAATGGTCCTGCAGTTGAGTGAAATGCATCGGGAAAGTCTGTTTCCGAGTCCGAGTTGCATCTTATTCACCTTGACATTCGAAGTTGCATCGTTCATCATTCTTTTGTCATGTTTCATCATCTATCACAATCCTTCGTTGTCTTTCTGGAAAAATTGGAAACTTTCTCGCATGGCAACCATCCGAGTCGATCTCACAGCAAAGACCTGGGCAGCTGCTCAACTCACGGACTTTTTGCACAGAACGTCAACCGCATCTGCTGCCATTCGGCGCGTATCCGCGGACAGACATCGAATTCGCGTGAGAGACTGGCCAGACCCTAGCAGGTTTGACAAGCAGCCCGCACTGCAAAATGCTGGAATCCATGGATTTCCACTTCACCCTGGGAAATTCTTACATGATTTTTGGTGACAGTCATCTCAGCTCTCACCATCTTTTACCTCCTTTCCACTGCTGCTTTTGCCCCAACCGAAACTTCTCATCCAAGAGAAACTCCCCGAAGGTTTCGGGGCACTGGGAGGTTTGGGTTGCAGTTCCGTGGACGCTTCAGGACCGGACGTCGCTTCAGCAGGAGCCGCTGCCTCGGACTTCCCAACAGCTGCAGGGGCGGTGGCAGCAGCTTCCGCCTGGAACCGAAATTTCGCTCCAAAAAATGATCCAAACACTTTCTGGGAGAGATCCATGCTTCTGCCAGGTACCTGCATATTTCTTAGACTAAAATCACAACTTGACTTTGTCCATCTTGGAGCTTGCTGCGTCTGAAGTTTTGATTACGAAAGTAGATCCGGATATAAGCCGGACATCCAAATCATATGTCAACTTACAGCCAAATAGATGTGGCCTTGATGACCCAAATTCCAATTATCATCCATACATGGCGTTTGCTAGGCCACACCCTGAACAAAGTCACTAGCTCCGTAACAAACTTTGTGGTGAGTCTGTCATATTGAACATCCACAATCACCCAGCAAAAATCCAGAATGTCATGTATAATTTTATTGACCTCAGTGAATGTCACCCTTTTGCTCTGCCTTCCATCAACAAATATCTGACCGGTTGATGATCCATATCAATCGTTTGGTTCGAAACTATCCAGGTATATCACGGCCGCATCCACTATAACATATAGAGCAAACATAAATGACCACCTGGAATATAGATAAAATTTTCTGGGACATGATTCTTGCGAATTCCAATTGGTACTATTCATAGTTACCATAGAACGAACTCAAATGAGCAATACCCCATACTTGCAATCTATCAGTTCCTATCTTAAGAAAACTGAAACATGTGTAGAATATGTTCAATCCTGACCATCTTGAACCTCTTGTCCTTCTTGTTTGGGCGTATCATCTTCACCACCGACAACTGGATGTTATTTGCGCAGTCCAAATATCGGAATTTCATCGTAAATTGAAGTAACTAGACATGAATTACATGCCTTTTAGATTTCAGGCAAGTGCATCAAACATGTCAAAATATCCATGTACTTGAATCGTGAGATATACGCCGCTCTATGCGACCCTCTTCCTAAATGTAGTTATTACTATATTTTTTACATCATATCCATCTGTCTTCCAAGAATATCCACGAATCCAACAAATATCCAAAATGTTGAAGGATTCTATTCCAGTAGTTAATCGATCAATAAAATATATATAACAAAAATATATAACATAATCTATGTATAATAGACATATATAAGATAATACAAATATAATATAGAATATATATATAATCTAGAATGTAGAATATATATTATATAAACTATATATAAATAATATGTATATACATAATAACATATAAACAAAATAAAATAAACTATAATAAAATATGATATAATATAATATAATACAATACAACACAATATATTGTAATATAACATAATCTAATATGATATAATATAATATAATATAATATATATATAAATATAATAAAGCATATATAATAATATATAAACACATATAAAATAAAATGATATATATAGATGCATATTAATTTTATATGATTTTATATGTATATATATATATAATAAATGACCCTCTTCCCATTTGCTTCAGGCGGAAAAACGATGATCAACCATAATCAACCATTGGATTTCCCATGTTTTGGGAGGAATACCCAAGAACTTCAACAGATTGACAGCTGTTGACGTAAAAAAAACAAAGAAAACAGCCGAAGTGGTGCCTTCTGTTCTCTAACATCATTCCGGGAGGAGGTCCGCACCACCTTCGGCACCGCGGTCGGGCTGGGCGGGGCGACCGGCGCGGGCCGTGACGCCGCACGCTCGGCGCCGTCCTCCATGGCTTGGTACGCCGCCTTGGCGGCGGAGCTGTTCCGCACGTCCGGCTTCGCCAAGGTCCAGAGGGAGATGAAACTCTTCTTGGAACCTGGGAAAGGTGACAAAGGTCGGACCATGGGGAGAATTCTTGGGAAATGTCGGAAACTGGGAGATGGACCGTTGATGAGAGGATGATCGTCTGTGAGGGGCACCAGGTATTTGAAAGTAGATATTACACGTGAATGATTAATGATTCCCCCCAAGATGGAAGAGACAAGTTTATGAAGAACATGGAGAGGTTCCGAACAATTGCGGTTTCAAAATCCAGTGCACCACCAACCATATATCCAACATCCTGCAACCGTTCCCACTGGACTTCCAAGTCGTGGAGCTGGGTCGTTTGTTGGGATCCTTTTGCAGCAAGGCTTTTAAGAGCTGCATGATGCTACCACCATACTCCTTGGAGCTGTAGCAATGCTGGGATGGGAAGTCCCTGAAGGAAATGGGAGGCTTCTATAGCTGGGTAAAATGAATAATAAAGATGGTGACATGAAGTGACATGGTAGATTTTCCAGCAAACCATGTTTAATGACACCGAAGGGTAATCTTAGATACCATTGAAATACGAAAGTACGTATCCAAGGGTGACCTATAGGCCACACCTCCATATGATAAACTGGTACTGAATTGGTAATCTCCAGTGAAACAGCCGAGAAATTTCAAGAAAATTTGGGGTTTACATTCATATTATGCACCCAAGACTCTCCAAACAAGGTGGGATCATACCTCACTTTGCATTTGGCTGTGAGCTCCAATACCTTCTTCAAGCTCTTGCCGGGGAAGGGCAAGGTGTTGCTGAGGGCGAAATAGAGCACGGCACCCGCACCAAATACGTCCACCTCTCCGGATGTTGAGTTCAAACATGCCCTTAACAATTGATCAAACCTCAAGAACTATAGAGTCATACCATAGCAACAAAATTGGCAGAACAAAATCCCGGATTCAAGGCGTATCAAGACATCTGGAATCTTCAGCATTGACTTTTCCAAGGTCTTATTTACAATTTTTACACCATGATACACCATGTTCTAAGTCCTGTTGAACCCAAGAAACATCATCCCTTAGTATCTCCAGCGCAGACCTTCTCGTCGTAGGGAAGATCTGTGACGACTTCGGGTGGCGCATAGCCTGGAGATCCCACACCTCAGTTGGAGCCTGGGGATCCATGGCACATTTTCAAGTTACCATCTATTTTTAATAGAACATCCACCCATGTTTAATAGGTAAACCATCTATTTCTATGGGCCATACCATCAGGTTATTTAACATAGCGAACTGGACAATCCATGAAATAATAATGGAGCTTTCTAGCTGGGAAAATCATACCTGTAAATGGGCCATTTTCCATTGCTATGTTAAATAACCAGAGGGTAAGTCAAAGTGGCAACATGCGGCAACTGGCTGCTAATAAAAAGAACAACTAGCTGTCAATTTGAAGATGCCAGGCCCCATCAGCCAGTCAAAGCCTGCTTGGTGGTCAATTGTTTTTGGGGGGACAGAAAAAACGATTTCAGAATATATATATATATTATCCTATATATCCTAAACCTTCAAAGATTATATGAAACAATCGAAATAAATTGGGTAGCAAATAATAGAGGTGAACGAAAACCAAATCACTCAGATGTCGCTGGCCACTGTCTTCAATTACATGTCAAAAGAAAAGACACATCTGGGGAGAGTATACTTTCTCCAACCTGAAATATGTTTAGGATGATTCTGGATGTATAATGATGTATAGAACATCGGTCAGCCAGTGACACGGCTATAATTTGCCCGATGCTGCTTGGTAAAACAATATGTAAAACACATTTTTTTCCTGTTTGAAGAATCATTTTGGGATGGTTAAAATCCCTATTTTGAATTATTTTGATGTATCAATTCCCACTTGCAGTTTGATATAATATAGGTAAATCCTGGTCCCAGGCACGTTTTTGCATGGCCACGTCGTCTTTGACGAACGCGGCAATTCCCAGGTCAGACAGGACAGCCTTTGAGGAAGCTAACCTCGGAGGTTGAAGCCTTCAAAAAAGTGATGGGGATGGTTATAAAACGGTATGGTATGGTATGGTATGGTTATGGGTCAAAGCCCTGGCACCCGGATGGTACCCTAAACTAGCTGGTTAATGGATGCTTATTCCCCCAAAGAGGGTAGTAATAGGTTTTGACCCATCCCCGTATAAGTAAATTGAAGCAACGCAAGGCCCGTAGAACCTGGGTAACCTGTGGCCTCTGTAACCTGAAGAATGCACTGGGCAATGTTCTTAACCTGAAACAGTCACATCGATGTGAGCAAATACTCGGATTCAAGATATTCAAGCCACTCAGTTCCCAAAAGTGCACTGAGTTGGAAGATGTCATCCTCAATTGTCTTGGATCTAAAATCAAGAAAAATACACAACGGTGGCCACAAACTGTGGCCATCATCTCCCAGGCACAAGATGTTCTCGGCTTTTACGTCTCGATGTACAACCCCTAATCTGTGCAGATGAGTTAGGGCACTCAGCAGGCACAACATCAGCGTCACAGCTGCGGGTTCCGGCATGGCGCCATTGGCCGCGAGGTAATCAAAGAGATCTCCAGCAGAGTACAGCGACATCACGATGCACCAGCGCGCCCGTGGAAGCTCCGCGGGATCGTCTTGTTCTTCATGACAAAAGACTCCGAAGAGCGCCGTGATGTTGGGATGACCTTTGGCAACAGCTAGAAACTCAATCTCACTGCGAATGGAGGTTTCCTCTGCCAAACCACCACTCTTGTTGAGCTTTTTGATGGCCACTTGAGGGACTGCCGGCATATCTAATGGTCGACTGGACTCCTTTTGTGGAGGCAGCTGCATCTTGGATTGTCCCAGATACACCGTGCCACAGCCACCCGAGCCTAGAGCTCTTTCGGTCAAACCGTAGCAGTTCTCCAGATCCCATCGGAGGGCCCCACGACTTCCGAATTGAAAGAGCAAGCGAAGGAAGTCACTGGAATCAGCTGCTGCTGTATACATTAGCCAAACATCTTCTAACTTGTGGGTTTCAGAGAGCTGGGGCCGTGGTGCCAAAGCTAAGAAATATTCAACGACCTCACCCTTCTGAACAGCCTCTGAACGGCTACTGGCCGAGAGGTAAACAAGGTCTGCCATCAGTAAGGGAACCTTGGCGTCGCGGTACCCAGAAAAAGGCGCATATTTCATATTCCCATCAAATTCCCCGTCACTGCACTTGAGGGATGAGTAAACACTTCTCATGAACTACTTGAATAATCTTTCTAATCCTTCCATAGAAAATACATGAAAGAAATTGCTCAGCAAATCCCCAAGTAACCGAGAAAATCACATATCCTGCTTCATCGAGGCCTTGCATTTCACCACCCGCAAAATTCAAGATGGGCATTGGAGCTGCAGCTGCTGTTTCCGTCACAAATCTGGGCAGCGTTGCCGCTGTTGCACTTGTTCCAGTTCCAGCTTCTAGAGGCAGAGTTGAGAGTTCCTGATCTGCAACTGCCCTCTGCAGCAGGTTCAACAGCAACTTATATCTGCCCACCCCGGAACTTTCGCTGGGGGTGTACTCTCTCCACGGCACTGGGGCTGCCCTTGCATCGCTGTCCGGCGGTATATGTCCTGGGTGGAGAAACAGCCAGCGGAAACCTTTCTCCGCCATGGCCCGTGGCAAAAAAAAGGAGCCGGGCCGATGATGAACCTGTTGAGTTTCCAACGGCAACGGCAGATTTGCATCAAGGATCATCAAGCGGTGTCAACGCAGGACCGGATTTCAAAATTGATTTCTACCGGAATGAACATTTAGAAAGGATCAGTTGGAAACCGGAAAACATGGAAGGACTCATGGCAGAGTTCCATATTTCTATGGTTCCACAATGTTCCATGGCACTTTCAGCTGGGTCCTGGAACCATTGCTGCCTTTGCGCATAAAGTTCGCTTCCGCGGAACACATCGTTCATAGCACCGCCCTGGTACCAGCAAGAACTCAGGAAAATCCATGCGCGGATGCGCAAGGAGTTCTTCACTTGTTGGGTTTTCATATTCTTACGGTGGCTAGAAGAAATCCTGCACAAATTGAGGCTTTAGCCCATTATTTAGAGGGTTTCAACCATCCAATCCACTGTATGTTTGATGGTGAACTCCCCCATTTTTTGTCGTACCCATCCACAAAATCCAAAACCCATTCGCAAACCGTCTGGACCAATGCTCGCAACACTCGATGGCTTGCAGGGGCCTGCCCGACGGGGCTGGAGGTCAACATCAGTGACCATGTTTTGCCAAAACGCATTTTTTTGTGGGAAATCTGGTACGCCGCCCATTTCAATCAACGTCATGATTAGGATAATTTTAGAAAATTCTATCATATCAAAACATGAAAAAACATAATCCGAATTGGAAGACCCTATTTTCCGCAATCTAGCAATTCAACAACCATATCCTAATTTTGGATTGATAACTTTGATCTCCGTTGCGGTTCAAACCACGAAGGGTTATTGTTAAATTGGATGCTTCGAAGTCCGATAAATGGCACGAAATGACCACAACCACTCTCTGTGAGTTTGGTAGTCAATTACGCAGTCTTTTGATGTGGGACCAAATGGATCTGCAAACTTGTTTTTTTCAATTTTGCCGCGTTTTAAATAATGAATCACACTGTGTTCTCACCACAGACGAGAATGTGACTTCATATTCACCCACAAACCTCAACAGGAACCACGAAAATTCGGGTTGTAAACCATAGAAACAACCAAATCACCAGAATACTTCGGTGAAAAAAATGCAACTCAATGGGTACCATTCCCAAAGAAATGGCTATGCAATATGCAGTGACGAACCCCTGCTGGCAGTAGATGGATGAAAAATAAGGCTACATTTATCACAAATGCCAACCTACAAACCCATTTATATAAAACCCATTTATATACTTACAGTATATATTCCCTGCTATGCCCCGGCCATAATACACACTTATAGCAATGTGCAAACCATTTTGCAACCCCATCGGCCACCTAGGAGCCATGTACAAAGCAACTTCCACAACTCATCTGGAAAAAATAAATTGTAATTCACTCATCTGAAAAGAAGTGCTTATTTCGGGATAGTTACACCCGGGCAAGCCGGGGGCGGAAGTTTCAAAATTGAAACGCTTATAGCCTATAGAGCGGAACACAGACTGTGCCTAAAGGGTGCGGCCAAGCCTTCTGTGCTTCGCAGCAGCAATCTCCTGACTTTCATTCCAATGCCATTATCTCTTTTCAAGGTTGGATCCTGTTTCATTTTCATCTGACCTCATCTCATGTCAGCTCATTTCATCTAACTTCATCTTAGCCAATGTCATCTCATCTCGTCTCACCTCATCTCATGTCGTCTCTTCTCAAAGTTTTTTCACCTCATCTCATCTCATCTCATGTCTTCTCTCCTATTTTCAGCTCATCCCATCTCTTCTAAGTTGATGTCGACTGTTCTTCTCTCTTTTCGCGTCATCTCAGCTTTTCTCATCTCATCTCTGCTATCTGAACTCTTCCCTTTTTAGCTCTCCTCAGTGTCTCAACTCTTTTCAGTTGAGCTCTTCTCAGCTTTTGATCGCCCTTCTCAGACTTGCGTCAGCTGCTTTCATCTCCTTTCATGTCAACTCATTTCTTGGAGCCGTAGAAGATGTGAAAAAAAAGCTTTCGTGCGAGACTTCCCTCAAAAAGTGACAGTTGAAGTTGTGAAATCGATGCGAGACTTCCCTCGAAAACTGAAAGTTCAAGTTGTGAAAACGAAGCTTTCGTGCGAGGAAAGTGGCAGCTGTGAAAATGAAGCTTTCGTGCGAGACTTCCCTCAAAAGTGAAAGTTGAAGATGTGAAAACGAAGCTCTCGTGCGAGGCTTCCCTCAAAATGTGACAGTTGAAGTTGTGAAAACGATGAAGATGTGAAAACGAAGCCTTCATGCGAGACTTCCCTCAAAAAGTGACAGTTGAAGTTGTGAAATCGATGCGAGACTTCCCTCATAAACTGAATGCTGAAGATGTGAAAACGAAGCTTTCGTGCGAGACTTGCTGTGAGACTTCTTTGCTGTGAGAGACTTCTTTGGTGTGAGACCTCTTTGTTGTGAGACTTCTGTGCTGTGTGACTTCTTTGCTGTGAGATTTCTTTGCTTTGAAACTCCGTAACTCGGAAGTATAGACTTCTAAACTTTCTTTGATCATTCCATAGTGATCCGTATCTCCTTTCGTTTTTATCCCATCGGACCTCTCGTTGGAGCTCCATCAAATGCAATCGATCAGGCTGGGGAGCACCCTGCGTCGATCCGCTTCACCCTTGGATAAGATATTCCTGGTATTGATTCCCCAAGATTCCCCAAGTATAGTGGATTTCTCATTGAGAAAATAATCTTCAAACCATCAGCACAGGTATTCCTCAGTTTTCCTTCCCACTTTCTGTTCTGGTGGCATTTTCAAGGCGGACCTCGCCCAGGTAGCGCGCCATCATCGAGCCCAAATCCGACAGACCTTCTGAGCCCTGGAGGTAGGCAATGCCCGTGGCCTGTGCTTTTTGATCCAAAGATCAGATGGTCAGCTTGGCAAAAAAAACATGCGGTCTGGAAAAATGCTGAGTTCAATGGACTTCACCAAAGGTTGGGTGGCAGAAAGAATGAGATTTAAGATAAATCCGTCAGAAGGTGGAGCTAATCTGCAAGAATGCTGGTTTCACCAGGAAGGGTTTGGATTTCGAGAGGAAACGTAGGGGGGGTTCGCTAGCAAGAATGAGGTTGGACCAAGAAATTAGGATCTGCTCAACAAGCCGGGTTCAACCACCAAAAACAAGGGTAGGAGCGGGACATGTAAAGTTTCAGCCGATATCAGCTGAGAATAGCTGAAATCCCAAGAACATATGGGTCCAATGTAAGAAAGACACTGTGAGATCATCAGAATCCCTTTTTTCAGGGAGGGTGTCTCAAAATCTGACTCCAAATGAGTCATTTTTGGAAACGCTGATTAAAACTTAATGTGTTTGTTTCCAACATGGCGACTAAATCACACTACGAGTAGTATTTGATAGTTATGCAGTCTCGCCAACCATATTTTCATGACGTACCTGCCTGACATTGACTTGACTCCGGCATAGGTTGGACGATCACAAAGATTTCCAGTCATCACTGCGATATTTTAAAAAGTCTATCGTCCAACGATGCCCCCCCTCATCCCTTTGAATCAACATATGAAAGTCATACCCTCACCCGTAGCAGCTCCTCAATGCTACCCAAATATCATAAACCCATCCGTTGGTTCAATCGAACAAACTACTATCCGATAATGATCCAACCAAAAGAACAGTCTGAAAATATGATCGTCCCCAAATTCCATGGGTTTCCCACCATTTTCCAGCCATGTTCAGCCAAGAAACCGAGCCCTCGCCTACTCCTGGGGCGGGGATCGTCTGAACACCTGGCCGACTCTGGAGTAGAAACATCTCGATGGATCCCAGGATTCAAATATCGGATGGATACATGATACCCTCTGGTAAACTAACATAGCTATTGAAAATGGCCATAGAAATAGTGAGTTTTCCCATTAAAAATGGTGATTTTCCAAAGCTATGTTAGTTTACCAGAGGGTACATACAGAATACTCATATATGGATCGTTCATGATCCCATCCAGATCTGTCATGGATATCCATCTCTCGCATTCTAATCATCCAGATGGACATCACAGATCTCTTGAATCTATATGCTATTTGAAATAATCATAATTACCAATGTTTGACATTTGTGGTATAGACCTATTAAATCTTAATCTTTCATCAATGACTGCCGGCATGAGATCATGATATGCGTAATTGATGTCATCATGTCACAGGACAAATCTGGGTGATAAAAGTACCTGGGACCTGGCTGCATGATTTAAAAACGCATCACCCACGATTTCTAATGGACGCATTATTGGGGTTACCAGCCATTCTAAAATTCATGAAGGAACACCATCGTATCACCCCTGGATTGACACATCTTATAACATCTCGTGGCTGAAAAATCTCCCTTTTGGCGGGGTTTACAGCTGTTCCAAACCCCTACATATCCCTGAAACACTCTGTATTTACTCCAATTTGAGGCCCAGTTATGTTTGGTTGATGTACACCCGGTAGCTATACCATGACTCCCACATGTCACCTTTCCTGAGGGACACATACCGTCCACATTGCCATCTTGTTGGTTATATTATATCCCAAAAAATATATTAGTATAGTGAATATCGCCATTCTATGTATATACATTGAACATACAGTAGATTTATTGATGATGTTCCAAGAAATGTGACTGGTTCCAGGAAGTACGATGAGACCTCCTTCAATTTCCATGGGAGTCACCCGCCCCGCCTCCTTCTCGCATGCCCCGAATCAACAGCCGCCGCTGCGCGGTCGCGTAATCCACCAATAGCTCCGCCAAGGGGTAACTCCTGGCCAACTTAGTTATACCATGTTATCATTTTATTATATTGTCGGTAGAAATGGGGATTATATATCAACCAACTTAGAAAGATAGTGCGCCATACTTAGCTAATGGATCAACTAGGGCTTATGGTGAACTATTGTTAACTGGCAAACAAACCAACTTATGACTACTACACGTAGTAGGGACAACACGTTGTGGTGGCATTCAGCCCATAAGGTGAAATATATTATGACCCTTGTAGGATGAGTTTTCAGCCTATTTGCAGACAAAAAACACTTTCTGTTTGAGGGATCTTGTTAGCATCCCCATTGATTTTAGGATGTCACCTCTCACGATTAAACCCCATGGCCAAGGTCAATAAGTGTATGAGCCCGTGTGAGTCGTTTGCGATCTTCCCGAATGGTGTTTTAAAAATTGATTGATGTACGGACCATTTCATGCGGTAAAACTTTGAATCATACCATTAATGTCACGTGTTGCAAGGGGTCCGCATGTCGCAGTGGCTGATATTATCATCATTTGCCTGCAAAGTCGGGTCAAATATTTTGAGAAACACATATCTGGGTTCATCTATAACGAAATATCCATGATCGTTGATTCTTTCATTTTCTACCCCAACTATTGAGCGCTCCTGAAATTGCTAGTTCAACTACGTGCACATTGCTCTACCAGATCTGGATTCTAGATGCATTTTTGGCAGAGTTTGTAAAACACCATGAAATACATGCCGTTTTTATCCGGTTTTCCCATCAAGGATTGGATGTTGATCCTGTACCCCAAGGTACAGTTGAGATCCCCTTGGGATCTACCAGGGCCATGGCCTGAGTCCCACGAAGCGCAAGAGCTGTTGAAACGTTCGCTGCAGCGGCATCTGACGCCACGCGGTCAAAGCCTGGACGGAGTTCGCCTGATTTTCGCTGTCACAAAATGCTGGTGTTTGACGTGTTTGATGGTTAACGAAGCCTACATCTTCCACATTTTTCCAAAAATGGCCATGATCTAACCTGACGCCATAGTGTTGATATCCCCATGAAGTATCTCACATATTATTCGATCTCCATTCAATGGCGGAATCCCCATATCTATTGGTCGTATTTCCCATGAAGTATCTCATTCAAAACGCCAGTTTCAAATGACTACATATCCCTGATTAAAATGGATATCCACTCACAAACCATCCACAACTTGGTTTTCCATGGTTTTCCCATTGTTTCCCATGTTTTTCATCAACTGGTGGTAAATGAACCCTAGATCTAAAATGAAGCCGTGACCAAAGGGGAAATCATCCAACAAGTTCACCATTTCCATCGGATTGGCTTCAGGGATCCAATCTGAACTGGAAACACCAAAAAAAATGGTGGAAAAATATAAACACCAATGTTTTCTGGTGAACATCTTCCCAACTAAACCAATCCAATGGGGATGGATAGAACCAACTATCCATGGGAATGATCATATGATCGGGATGAAACGTGGATCGATTTCACTGTAAAATATCAGATGGGATCATTGATTTCACTGCTGTTCGTGATAATTGATGATCATTGGGATGCAAAAAATGTATAAAATGTCACATCGAAGGCACACTAACTTGATGGATTTGTCCTTCCCAATGCAAATCCAAATTGGGATCATTGGATCACCGATAAGAATGGCCCACGTTCTGGCGGCAAAAAAGGCAGAAGATTGGGCTCAAGAAAGGCCCGCCATTCATGGCATGAAACATATTAAACCATTGAATCCTACAGTTCAGCCATCAAACAATTATGAACATGCCTGCAAATGTTGAAGAATCACACCCAATCAAAGTCCAAGTAGCAAGCCAATAGCCCCACTGCCAGCCGCTCTCAAAATTCAGCTGGCCCAACAGGGGCACCTCAAATCCAGCAATCCATCATGGAGAATTCAGAAAATGCTGTCTGGCTGAACATTCACATTGAAAATGGTGGTGAAAACAATGACCCTGAAAAACCCACGTCTTAGGAGTCCTAGTTGACTGGCATCAACATCCCATCAATCCATCATTTAAGATGTTTAAGGTTGAAGAGCTGTGAACAACGCTCTCCTGAAAACCAGCCGGCAATAAGTGCAGCACAGAGCCCTGCATGGAATCAATGGTGCCAGCATCCTAGGCTGCTATGAGAGCATCTGTGAGGGATAAACGTCCATGACCACATTGATCTCTATGTACAAACATCCATGTCATATTAATATATATGATATTATATGATACAATGACATATCAGCTACATATGATATATACATATATATATATACACACATATATATATATGTGTAACATTCCCGTCGATGTTGCGGCTGGGTATCTTCCACACGATCCAGGGCGTAGATCGGTGCCAGGAACAAGGGTACTGAGATGTCGAAGTTCACCCAGTAAGCTGTCTCCTGAGATCATTGGGATATATATATATATATACATATATTGGGATATAACTTAACCATCAAACATGAGATATACTAATATATATAATTTATATATATAAGTTACATAATAATTAACCGGATGTATTAATATAATTAGATGTGTATAGTGGGATGTAACCATTGAACATGAAAGTAACTAACAGTGTTTGGGCTGGGTCTTTTAACTACCCACCACTATTTAGAGGACCTATGAACCATCTATTGGGTTCACCTCTGGTGCACAGAGGCTGGCGACGTTGGAAACTCAAAGAAACATCAGGAAACCCCTGACTTTCCGCCCATGAAATTTCGTGGTTTTCTCCGCACTGTTTCCCTTTGATTCAAGGTTTAGGAATGTCTCCAAGCATTTTTCCACCCACTGGAAGCGTCCGATCACCTTGGTAAGATGGTCAACGGTCAACGTGGCTGTTCTTCAAAAAGCCAAGCTTCGGGGTAGAACACCACTGGCCGGCCCTGCTGCAGTAAGAAAGATGTCCAGTTTCCTGAAACTGCAGGGTCAAGGTTCACCCTGTGTATACCCCCATATATTTCTGCAGTTAAACAAACAGTATTTAACATATATTCCTTGCGTGGTCAAACCAAATATGGATCTTTAAGGCTCATCTTTGAATATCAAGCCCATGTGTCCTGCAGTTTCCATCTGCTTGTGCCGCCCAAGCACCGAGATCCGAAAAGTTGCTGTTTCCATAGGTAGGTGCCGGATCCAACAGCGAATATGCCTGCACCGTGTGGGGCATAGTGACCTCAGTATTCAGCATGGAAGAAATGATATAATTTCTCCATCTGTGAAAAAACCTGGCAGAAAATCCATCCGATGCCTCTCCCAAAATTCATAGACCATGCACCTGGATTCCATCCCGCTGTTTCCTATCTTTCCGGTTCGAGAGACAATTTGCGGATTTGCATAGTAGTTGAGGTAGTTGAAGTTCAAGGTCTGACCCTGCTTCCCGGGCCTGCCATTGGGCAAATCAGCACATCACTTTTTAAAATCTTACAGACTTCCAGGATCTTACGTTCTCACAAAAACCTCCATTCTACGACCAACAAAATCATCTCCCATCCAGAGAGGATTCCACAGCGCCTTGGATCTTCAAAGCCATTGGCCCATTGATTGGTGGAGCAATGGTTCTTCACCAATAGCTTCTGTGACCCGAGCTCATCCTGCATGAAGCACGTGATGCATCTGATGGATATCCAGTAACTACCAGTAACTACCAATCAGCAGCGATTTTGATGTGGATCCGTTACTGTAGGGTTCCACATGTTTGATCCATAGCCCATATATTTATGAAGTATACATACCTAATATATATATATATACATACACATAACATAATATCATTATTAAATTATCATCATCAAAGTATCGTTATAAAATATTACTAAATTATCAAGGACTAAATCATCATTATAAAAATCATCATCATATATATACATATATATATAATATTATATTGAATATATATATATGTATATGTTACATGGGCAAATCATAATCATTCACCAAGCTGACATTTCAATAAATCCCATCTCCTGCGCCACATTCAACAGCTGAACCATCTCGGAGGCCTTCAGACCTGCGTTCATGCCACCACTGCCACTGCCCTGTGGATTGGTAGAGAAAATCACCCCAGGAAAGCCGCTGTTTCATTGGGAAAACCATATGGATCATATGGTTTTAGAGATTTTCCTTCAAACCAACCCATTGGCCCTCTGAGAAGTTTCGGAAGACAACACATCTTTCAATCCAGGGTCATAATTCTGCAAACTATTTCTTCTCATTCCTAGTGATTTATGCTGGCGGTGAATCTTGCGACATGAGGCTCAAGAAATCCTGTTCGTGTCTAGTTTGTCTCAAAGCGCTGTGGTACACTGGGTACACTCATGTCGGTGTATTCACAGACTTCCAAGTTGAAACGAACATTTTCTCAGCGATGTGTCACGGTTGGCTGCCCTGAAACTGCTCCCACACCGTGTCATTCACAATTTGATTCCGTCCTCTTACAGTACAAACAACATGTAAACAACGACTTGAAGTGGAACTGGCTGGAAAATCTGCGCATCAACATCCTCAACATCACCTTACCAGCGTATGGCTCCAAGCCATCCCCCAAAAATGGATGGTCCAATCCTAAAAAGAATTCAGAATTAGGTTTTTTCAAGTGTACTTAGTATGGGGCCATTAATTTTTTCATAAAGCACACCAGTAAAAAATCGCCAAAATCTCTCCATTTGTTGATCGCCGAGTGGGGACACCCCGGTGTCAAGCCTCGTGTGAACTCTGTACTCCCGAGTTCAGTGCCCAAATGGTCAAAGCCACAACTGCGAAGCCAACGGATGCGGCGCCGCACCTTTCTGAAGGTCGCGGGCCACAAAAAGGGGAGAGTCCACCCTTTTTTTGAGAGGAAACTGCTGGGAAAATGGTGAGGCAAACATGGAGAACTTCAGAAACATGTTGGAAACTGAAGGTTTTCCCCCAAAGTTGAGCGGAAACTGGTGTGATGTTTCCAGCTCAAGTGATTGGTGGAAGGTCCAGCCGCCAGCCGAAGAAATGGGGAAAATTCACGCAACAACATAGAGTAAATTCACTGCATCGTCACTCAGCTACAATGTGACATCACCAGCTTAGAATACTGGATCCAGAATCGTTCAGTCAATGTGAATGGTCCGAAAGTAGATGAGAGATGGTCATATGAGTGTTTCTTGAAATTGGGGTGCAAAACCATGGGTTTTCCTATCGAAAACCGTTGAAAACACCATGGATCATTTTGAAGCCCTCCAGTTCAAGAAACTTTCAACTGGCAATAGCCTCCGGTAATCAACCATGGTTTGCCGGAAAATTCCCCTGTTTAGTTCAATGATCAATGATTGTCCCAAATTTCTTCAATGTTTGCTGGATTTTGCTGGAATCTCTGACTGACCTCCTCTTGGTGATCTCCTCGTTGGTTCGGCAGCAAGTTCAGTGCATGCTGTTGCTTCAACGACAAAGGCACATCAACACCCACCTGGCCAAACGATACCGAGGTTTCACAAACGGAACCACAAATTCAAAAACCAGCAAGGTGAACAAATAACTTGGGTTGGACCTGAGTCTCAAATTCAAATCTATATTATATGCCATCAAATATGCCGATGTCATATGTCATATGTGTCGCAATATGTAACTGCCTTTGGATGTCGTCGACAAAGCATTCAACTAAAGATCTCAAATAATATCAAATAATAACTCCTTTTAAGGAGCAATTACCAACATTTCGAACCATTGCCTGTTTTTTGGCCAGAAAAAGGGTTTACAGCCAAATCCCTTGTTCATCATTGAAAAGCACCACTATTTCATTTGGTTTCAACTGCCAAAATTGTGGTGTCCTTTCATTGTTTGTTCCCTTAATCGATCTGCTAAATATTTCAAAACGTACAGTATCTATTCTATTCCGAAATATTTGATCAATCCAAATATAGCATTCAATCAATCAAACAAATCGCAATCCATCCAAAATCAGATTAATCAGTATGAACCACCCAAATCTAATAGCTGCAATCTATTAGAAAAATCGCAAAACTCCAAAATCAATCACCATGAAGAAATATGAAAAACCCATGATTTTCTCGCATTTCTCCAACCTCCAGGCCCTTGTCATGTGCAGCTTGTACCAAGGTCTGCAGACGCCAACGCCGTTCATCACTCAGCTCAAATCCAGGCTTAGCCTGCGGAGTTACGGATGTTTCCTATGGGATCATGAAAAACTTACTGGTGAATGGAGGAATGGGATGCTTGATAGTTATGGATTGGATTATGAACCCCATTCCCTTCGTTTAGCGTAAGAATTACCATGGAATTAGCTTGAACATCCATGGACCCTGCAACTAGGGGGTTGGAAGATTATGTTGTACAACCCCCATTTACTTTGCTGAATTGTTGGTGATTTTCAGGGTCCAACTGTTTGCGTGAGGGGATCCAATTTTCATGCATAGTTGTTATCCATGTTTTATGAACTACAATGGATAGATGTTTATAATTCGAACAACCAGTGAAATTTGGATGTTTATAATATGTGTGCTATCCAAATGCTACGAATATGAAAAGTCAAGAATATATTAACTTGGATATCAACCTGAATTCTTGCCAAATTCTGGGGAAAATATAATTTATAGACAAGTATGATGATTGCTATGGTTGGGATAGTATGAATTTCTCAGTGTTGTTCGACATCCACTTTCATATTGAAAATATTGGGATGAATTATATTAAAGAGGATGTTGCATATATTGTCAATCCATGAGATTTATCAACAAAACCAATCCGCCTACTAAAAATATGGGCTTATCCCAATGTATCTCAACAATTGATTTATCTGGGCATCATGATGAACTCGTCCCCCTGAAAAAATTGTAAACTGCGATGCGATTGTGGACAATAGTGGTAGAGTTAGTTCCATATCCCCTGATGGTCCCATTAAAAGGGGGAATGCCATTGAAATACGATGTATACACAAAGATTTTCGCGGAAATTTGTTTGATGTTTGATGTTTGATCATATCTGAGAATATCGCAGCTAAAGATGGTCCGGATGGAAACAATATGTGTATGTATATATATATATATATATATGTGTATATATATATATGTGTATATATATATATATATATGTGTATATATATATACATATTTCGGTCCAAAGATCTTTGAAGGCAGGATTCACAATGTTTCAACATTATGGCAAAGAACCACTTCCAGCACCAAGTAAAACACATTTTACTTTATGGTTGTTACGATTAGAGATCCACAAGGATGACTTCAAGGTTGGGTCCCCAAATGGAGGTCGGGAACGATGTTTTTCCCATTGAAACTTCCATGTTTTAAGGGGAGAAAGCCCAGAGCTACGTGAAATTACCAGAGGGGATCAATCTGGTAATGTCATTGAGCAAGGCCAGAAACCAAAGATAGTATCCCAAAATGTCATCTCTAGGCTGTGGTCGGTTCATAGGGGTTCCGCGGCTAAGAATTCTCAACACCAAACCAATTACAGAGTAGATTTAAGAAATCCTCATTAATACTCTACATCAAGATCACCACTATATGAACTACATCCCACATATGCTTAGCAACTAATAGCCTCATGTTGAAAAGCCTCAACCTCTGATTTTGGGTATCCCATTTGCCTGGTCCTTGAGGTCCTCCTTGTGGTCCTTTCGTCGTCGGTCAGCCAATAGCATCCACTCCACATAGTTCTGTTTCTGCGCCAGCAACCAATCCAAGTAGTCCTGACGTGGCCCCGGCAACACCAAAGCAGTCAAACCAGTCACCCCCTGGATGACTTTAATGGTTTCGTTCTGCTATGACTATGGGATATTATAGGATATATGATATAATTTATTATAAAGTGGGGATATAGATGGATATAGTAGGGGGTACAATGGGATCCAAATATAGATGAATAATTAGGTTCCAACTTGGTCACCCCAAGTTTTTTGGGCGGTTGGGGATCAGGTACTGGCTTTGAGGGAGACCCAAGGCAACGTTTTAGTTTGTGTGCCCCTGCAATGTGGTGCGTACAGACTTTTTATCCTACAATTCAAACGACCTCAACAACCTAGTTTTTACAATAGTGGGCAGTTAGTATTGGAAGTTTTACACTCAGATGAGCAGAAAATAATACATCACGTTGGTTGGCTCCCTGTTTTTGGTGGCTTCCCGACAAAAAGATGTTTGTATGAACATTGGATATCCCCAAATTTCCTTTATCATCATCCATTGCAACAAAAAAATGGCATCCCCCATTTTCGGACCCCAAACAGCTTGCCTCCTTGGGCCTCAAACCCTGTTGGCCCTGTCCCTGCCTGCCAAGCATTGAGAGAAAGGGCCCAGCGCTCTCGGTCCTCTGTCTGCCCGTGATCATCGTAGCCATTTAACAAATTCGTCAGCTCTAGGGGATGCTGCGTGTGATAATGTGATCCTGGCTGAGTCAGCTGAGTGGCTGGAACTGATTGGTGAGTTTCAACCCAGCCACTCTGATGAATGAGACATTGGGGTCATTATCCCATTTCGATGAACATGAAGAATGATCGAAGCACCAATCAGTGAAGTTGGGGGAACAAATATATATATACTATGAGGGGACATGGCGCAGAAGCTGTTTTGAATCAGTGAAAAGGGTCCACTTTCCGGAGCCGCAAAACGCCATGCTGACCTCTTGCTCTCTGGCAGCGTGCCGCCTTTACAACGCTTATGTCAGGAAGCTGTCTTGCGTACATCTTCGGAGGTGCGTGGTACAACCTCAGGAGCGCACCTGCCACCCTCACAGCTCAACCTACGACCCTTCAAGGCCACACCTACGACCCTCAAACCCGCATGTCAGGAGCGCACCTACGACCCTCGCAGCTCAACCGACGACCTTTCAAGATCACACATACGACCCTCAAACCCGCATGCCAGGAGCGCACCTACGACCCTCACAGCTCAACCTACGACCCTTCAAGGCCACACCTACGACCCTCAAACCCGCATGTCAGGAGCGCACCTACGACCCCCACAGCTCAACCTACGACCCTTCAAGGCCACACCCATGACCCTCAAACCCGCATGTCAGGAAGTCACAACGACCCTTCGCGCACTTTGGCCGAATACAAAGGTATTAGCCAAAGCGCGTGAAAAGGAGGAAAGGCTGAAAGCCTCTAATACACCACCAACAGTTGTGAGGCAAGTTTTAGCGCTGTATATGGTGTCCACATTGCCAAAGCACACAGAACGTAGCTAGCGTCTTTCCATAATCCGTTGCAATTGGTTTCCTCACAGTTAGGTAGTGGAGAGTGCGTTTGGCTGTCAGTCGGCTTGTGCTCGAACGGTGCTGTCACCAGGGCCCGCTTTTGGGACCGCATCCGCACATGAAAAATGAAGTCTTGATGGTGGGCCCTCAATGTGAAACTTGGATGAGGCTTTGTCAAGCCAATTGGCAGGAAAACAAACGAAATGTTCCGAAGTCTCCGCTATACTCACTGCACGCAGAGGGGGGCTGACTGTGTATGCAACACACTGGTCCCAGAAATGGGGCCGCCATTTTGGAAGCCTTTCCTTCTTCCGGTAATATTGCGGCCCCGTTTTTGGGGCCGGTTTTTGGCCCCATTTTTGGGACCGCGAAAGAGCAACCAGGAGCTGCGTGACGGTCCTGACGGCCCGGATTTCGTCCATTTGCTGGCGCCAGCTTTCCTTCTGCAATGCAAGCCGCCATGGACACACACATCCGTATAATACTATGAGGGGACATGGCGCAGAAGCTGTTTTGAATCAGTGAAAAGGGTCCACTTTCCGGAGCCGCAAAACGCCATGCTGACCTCTTGCTCTCTGGCAGCGTGCCACCTTTACAACGCTTATGTCAGGAAGCTGTCTTGCGTGCATCTTCGGAGGTGCGTGGTACAACCTCAGGAGCGCACCTGCCACCCTCACAGCTCAACCTACGACCCTTCAAGGCCACACCTACGACCCTCAAACCCGCATGTCAGGAGCGCACCTACGACCCTCACAGCTCAACCGACGACCTTTCAAGATCACACATACGACCCTCAAACCCGCATGCCAGGAGCGCACCTACGACCCTCACAGCTCAACCTACGACCCTTCAAGGCCACACCTACGACCCTCAAACCCGCATGTCAGGAGCGCACCTACGACCCTCACAGCTCAACCTACGACCCTTCAAGGCCACACCTACGACCCTCAAACCCGCATGTCAGGAAGTCACAACGACCCTTTGCGCACTTTGGCCGAATACAAAGGTATTAGCCAAAGCGCGTGAAAAGGAGGAAAGGCTGAAAGCCTCTAATACACCACCAACAGTTGTGAGGCAAGTTTTAGCGCTGTATATGGTGTCCACATTGCCAAAGCACACAGAACGTAGCTAGCGTCTTTCCATAATCCGTTGCAATTGGTTTCCTCACAGTTAGGTAGTGGAGAGTGCGTTTGGCTGTCAGTCGGCTTGTGCTCGAACGATGCTGTCACCAGGGCCCGCTTTTGGGACCGCATCCGCACATGAAAAATGAAGTCTTGATGGTGGGCCCTCAATGTATATATATATATATTATTGATAATATAGACATACATACTTATTTATAACAATTTTTTCCCCACAGTTCTTTCCTACAAACTATAAGAGTTCCTGTAGATCTGTTCCCTTCATAAAAGTCTGGGATGGGGGATAGTTTGGTTGGCAAAACAACCTGATGATTAGGAATGGAGGGGGGGGTTCCGGGTCAGTTTTTTGCCAGAACGCATTCCAACAGTTTCTGTGGAATTCCAATGAGAACGCCTTTCATCTTTCTTGCCCAGTAGGAAATTATATCCATCAACAACTACACGCCTGAAGATGAATACCAATCTTTTGGGGAGACCAGATTGAACAAGAAACCACGGCGACACCAAACACTCCCGTGAAAAAAGCCCGCCTCGAAACGCCCAACGGGGTGACTCATGCACATCCAGTGGGTGCAACTTCGGGAGCACATCTGGAAGAACCTGGTGCAACGGACTGTCGGTGGCATGAGTTCCATGGCGCTAAATCTACACCCATCAGGCCATCGGTGGAAAACGCCAGGGAGCTGGTTTCAAAGGATGAAGGAAACCGAAACCCAGCAGCTGCAAGAATTCAAAGAAGGCATAGCCAACGGCTCGGATACTCCTGTCGAGTGGACGTGGCAGGTCAGTGTTTTTTGTCCATCTCTGAAACAGTCATCCATTCCATGAAGTTGGAAAAACAAATTACACTATACCCTTGGAGAATCTTACTGCTGGCTATGACATGTTCATTAATCGAATATCTTTCCGCCAAAATTCTTTCCACCCATGAAGTCAGCTGAATCAGCTCTTCAGCTATGCACCAGTGGACCATTTAAGCCCCAGCTTCGGTCAGGTCCAACATGGTCCAACGTCCAGTCCAATGGTCCAATGGTCCAATGGTCCAATGGTCCAATGG
Source organism: Cladocopium goreaui (assembly GCA_947184155.2). Lineage (NCBI taxonomy): Eukaryota > Dinophyceae > Suessiales > Symbiodiniaceae > Cladocopium > Cladocopium goreaui. The sequence continues at coordinate 193,632 of CAMXCT020006810.1, forward strand.
TCCAATGGTCCTCCCAGCACAAACAACCAGCAGCCGGCCGGAAACATTGCGAGATCGGAGGATGAAGGCATCCGTTTTTAGGCCTTCCAGCTCCATCTCTGTCACCAGATCACCTCATGGGATCGGCATCGATGTAGATCTTCTTTTCCTATGCAAACATCATTCCTCAACATCTGCAAACACCATGTCTACCCCAACATAATCCAACAAATTGGTTGAATTTGCTCATACCACGGCTGAAATGCGAGCTTGATTGACCAAAACCAGGCAAAAGGAAATGAATGTTTAACGTCATTGTTGGTGAAGTATCGTAATTCATGTCTTAAGTTCCTTCTTCTGACAGTTACATTCCAGTCTTTAAAACATCTGTCCCAAGGTTGTCTGATCTCCACATGTGTTCTTTAGAAACAATGCTCAGTCTATCCCATCATATCCCATTTTTCTGCAGCTTTCGATCCCCGGACAGTCCCAATGTGGCTACTGAGTTTACTGGTTGCCGGTGCCTCCCAAGTCATGGTGGATCATCATCCTCAGAAACATTGCCCTTCAAACTTCATTGGCTGTTCAGGGTGAATTCATGTGAATTCCCATCCAAAATCCCACCACTTTTCAGTTTTCATGGTGATTTACATTGATTTACCATCCATTTTGCCAAAGATTTCCGCTGCGGCACCAGCTTCCGGCACTCGCCCCAGGGCGATGAACAGATCCGGGCCACCACCCAGGGCCTAGGCGTGGCAACCCGGGATCCCAGTTATGTCATATGGCACCACTCACTTGATAAGTTGATAAAGTTAATGTCAAAAAAACAAACCAAGTTTTATTCAACAAGCATAATCTGTTAACATTTACTTTCTTTGTTTGGAATGTATGTCATAAACATGGCTGAAGTAACAAAACAATGTGAATGTTTAGAATTGCAAATCAAAAAGTTGAAAGAACAGCTCTTTGTGTTTTCTAGCTGGGGAAATACTTAGCTCGAAGTAACAAACCAATCATAACAAAACATATTCAAAGCATGTTGGTATCACTATAAGCCGTTGGTTAATCTCCAACATAAGCAACAAATTATATAATTGTATCGCCATATTCATATCACCCAAATATTCTTGTTTCGCAAATAAAATTCAATCCCCTATTTGAAACGATTCCCCAGAAAATGCTTTGTTTGATCAAAAAATGTTAATCTCAGTACAGTATATCCGCCATTGTACCTCACTTGAGAGGCTATTATCCAATGGCCATTTTTTACTGGACCTTTTTCAATGGCCATCCCTGATTAACATGGAGATCCGCACACCTTCCACAACTCCAATGGGTGATGGTGTTGCCATGCTTTGGTAATATTTATATTTTAATGTTTCATCCCCAAAAAATATTGCGGTGATATTCCCCATTAAATATATCAACATATATCATTCTAATGGCAATCTTAGAATGGCCCTCAATAAAATGGATATCCACAAGCCATCCACAAGCCATCCACAAGCCATCCACAAGCCATCCACAAAACCCCTCTGGTTTTCCATGTGATTCCCATAAAAATTGGGGATGTAATCAATGTAATCCCTAAAAATGGCCATGATCAGTACAAACATCACCTTCCAAAACTCCATGTTTCATTGGGTTAGTCTAAGGGAACATCTTGACCGGAAACCACCATATCTAATGGGTGAAGCATGGTTTCCGGTGCCAGGTGAGGCCCACTTATGGTTTGTTGGTTCATAAACTCCATTAAATCTAGTTATATCATGTTATATCATGTTATATCATGTCGTGTCCCCCAAAAACCCAACAGTTAATCAAGTTATCTACGTCAACTTAGTTGTCGAGTTTGGGGCCTCACCTTGTAACATAGAACATGGAAAAGTCACCAGTTCTAGATCACATGTTACCTTTAACTGCGCAATGAAACCCTCTTTCGTTCCTTTACACTGGGTTAAGAACGGATTTCCCAGTTCATGGTTTTTGATAATCCCCAATAATCCCCAACCTAATCATCAACCAACCGTCATTTATCAATTCTATCCACTTACATCACTTATAGCTGTTTATCTCTATAGATTCCATTAAAATGAGTTAATCATCAAGTGACTCATTTAACATTGCATCTTTTATCTTATCATCTTTTTATCATGGGATGTTAAATGATGTTAAATGAAATGTTAACCATCCAAAATTTCGTTATCCCATTTAACATCCATCGAACATTTCCGAATTAATCATCCAGTGACTCGATCATAGCGACCCAAGCGTTCTTCGGCCGTTCCTTGCAGCACCCTTAGCTCTGGCGAAGCACCTCAGCTCAACGCCGGGGTCGTGTCGTCCCGGTCAAGCGATTCACCCAAAAAAACAGGGACTTTATTATGGGCATTTTAGTAGTGGGATACATAATATATATATCTTAATATAGATATCTTAATATATATATATATAGATATATATACGATATATATATATATACAAGATATATATAAGATATATATAAGATATATATAAGATATATATAATATATATAACGATAAAAATAGAAAATGAGATATCTTGATAATACTATTGAAAGGGATGAACATGAACTCAATTATATAACAATGTTTAGGTTTCTTAAGGGTGTATTCACCGCCACCCCCTATGAATGGGGCGAGCCTTAAACATCTATTATTGTTCGGGTCACCGAACAAAGTTAGGAAACCTGTTGGGTTTGATCGTTGTCAAAGAATACCTATATTTTAGTTTGATGTTGAAAACCAGCAAAACACATGTAAGTTGCAAAGTTGAGTTCCAGATTCTTGTTTTTGTCTCAACATGCTTGGATTGGGAATAACTCGGATTCCAACATCATGGCCAACAACAAAAACTGCATATTTCCATCCAACTCTGGATGCCAAAAACTGAGAAACCAGTAGTTTCTATGGTTTCCAGGAAGCACCGGCTCGGGACTCCAGGTTTCAACGGGTTTCGAACAATTGTCAGCCACGTCCAGAGCTTTTGGCATCATATGGATCTAAGTAAAAAATATGTGGGACTCCAAAGTCTCACTGAGGATCCCAGGAATTCGTTTTATTTTCAATTTAATTAATAATAACAGTTATCACTATAACAACACTATTATCATGATAACAACAATTATCACTATTATATATACATTATTATATACCCTGTTAATTCTCCAACCAGCTGACCGCGGCATTTTTGGGCACCCCAAATGATGTTTTTCTTGAAACCTACGGTGGATGGTTGCGAAATCCTGAACCAGCAGTTGATAGGTGGTTTATCCGTTCCCATTATTTATAGGGTTTCAACCATCCTTTTGGTGGTGCAGGAGTTCGCTGGCCCATCCACAGTATCTCCTGCTGTCAACAAGGTACGGATCGTTGGACCGATAGCTCTAGCCCAGGCGATGCAAAGGATGAAGATCGAAGATCCACACATGGCAAGCATCGGATCTGTCGAATCGCACAGAAGAAAGTATAGGCACTAGACAGATGCAACATCTGCCCCATATCGCCCCATCATATGTATATATATATATGAATGATTATATGTATATAACAACTGTATATATATATATAGATACATATGGCTTGTAAGGCATGGTTTTGAAAGGTTGGGATAGTTGGGATCCCCACTTCTCCGATTTGCTCCATTGAATAAACGTTCAATGACCCATGGATTCCCATGGACTGCTCCGCGCCAGAGGCTGCAGGCACCAAAAACAAAAAGATACATCTCTTGCACTTCACAGAATTTCATTCAATTCATCAATTGGGCTTTCCCCATGTTTTCGGCGGAAATTCAACTGGAAATTCAACCAGAAAACAGCTTTCAGCGAAAGTTCATCCGAATCTGCACCTTTTTTTTCCAAGTTGTTTGATCAGCTGGAGCTACTGGAGCTGTCCGAGCTATCTGAACTGCTACTAGAGGATGACCTGGGACGGAGATTCCTGGAAAACTATGGGAAACCATATGGGTTTGAGTGGAAACTTCACAGGAAAAACTGATGGTTTGGAAGGATGTTTGACAAGAAAACCCGTGTTTGACAGATTTTCGGACAGGAAACTCAGGAAAGAGAATTTTAGCGGGTGAAAACACGTGATTTACAGCAAGTTTTGTCTTGAATATCCCTACTTCATTGCACCCACATTGCAACTGACATAACCGGAACATATAATTTCCCCAATCTGAAAAACAACTTCAAGAAGATGATCTCCAAAACAAACCAGTAGCCATTTAGCGAAAGATGCCATGTTACAACAAAACGCCTTACCTTGCAACGACTCAGAAACACACATGGATTCAACATCCAAAGTCTGCGAACATGTTCCCGATAACATATGAAACAAAACACCTTGGCATGATTCATTTACCTTCAGCTAGTGACCAAACCAAATTTCAGGATTCCTATCAAAATTCGAAAGCAAGTGATCCCAAATATCTTTGGTGCTCTTTGGCAGGAATTCATCTGGGATCCCAGTGGCAAAATGGAGAAATTCAGTGAGATCAGGGGCTCCCCCAATGTTTCATTGGTTGAACAGCCAGACTGCCGGTGCCGTTGGTGGTTTGAATAGAATCTGCTTGTCAATCCAGATCATCCCATTAAAAAAATCATCCAATCACCAGGAATCTTTGGTACCGTGCATCAATCCGCTATTTTGGTTCGGTCCAAATTCTCCATTTTGGATGGTTACCCATGGTAATTTAACGGTTATAGAATTATAGAATATATAATGTTGACCTTAACAAAAATGGTGGTGTTCCATATAGAAAACGGTCAAATTGCATGGTAAATCACCAGTCTGAGACGGGAGACTCCTTCTTTTTCTTCTTTTCTTTTTTCTCCTTTTTCTCATCCTGGTGCAATGGCAGACAAAACACTGCAGGGTGCCATGGTGGCAATACATCCGTAGTCACAGTGGATGGTCAGTTGTATGCCCAACTTTAGTTGCTGGTCGTGTTGTCTTTATAAACTTTATATCGTGGATTATCATGGTACATCGATATATCTCCCAACATCTTCCAACATCTTCCAAGCATTGCACATCCGTTGCCCTAAAATTCAGATATTTTCAGATGGGCCTTCTCCGTCTTTGGTTTCTTCTCGGGGGGCTCGTTCGCCTCTTTCCTGGTCCCGAAGCGCATGCGATCATCACCTGCAGAAAATTCAGATTTTGAAGGCACAAACAATACCCAAATGCTGTGTGCAACATGTATCAACACTAGCCATGATGACCCGAATGTAGATGTATAAATAACATGGAGCATATTTGATCTTCCCTGACTCATGTCTCTTCCACCAGGAGGTGAATTTCAGACAGCACTCCAGCATTTTCCCGCCTAGAAAGGCATTGTGAGGCACGGCAGGCGCCTGCCAACATGAAATCAGCACGTGGAGACATCCCCCGATATCTTCCCATCGATGTTCCTCACCATCACATCCAAAGGGGAGCTGATGGAGTCAAGGGAAAATCTGATTCTGCTTCCAGTATCTTCCAGTCACTCGCGGCTTTTCTCAAGGCCCTCCTCTTCATAGGAAGACAAACCTGTATCTAGAATGTTCATCGGTTAAATCCCTTTGGTTTTCATTGGTCAAACCCAGGCTGCTAGATGAAACGTGATTAAAAAACAAGTCTTTGAGCGCCTCTTCTTCCAGAAAGGCTTGTTTGAAGCGTTTCTGCCGCAACTGTCTGCTGGCACTCGCCCGGACCTGACGTGTGAATTACCATCGCTTCATCCATCCAGGTGTCTCTGACGTGCCTGGTAGGTGCTTCCATTTTTGCACTCGTAGGTCCAATGTCCCGGAGCCAAACATTGTTGACCTTGGATCAAATGTGAAACCTCCAGCTTGCAGAACTAGAAAGATCACAGAAAATCAGGGATGACATGGATGCTGTCTTCCATCCAAAATCCAAGCTGTTCCTTTTTCTGAGGCCTGAAATTGCTTTCAACTACACTCCCGGGTTCTCCCGACGTTTTGCTGCTTAACTTCATACATGTTATCATAGAATAGGTCACATCCCTAGATCGTTTCTGCTGACATCATCATTTCGGCGTTTGCTGCTCGAATCACAATTTCTCCTGATTTTTGCTGAATCTCAGTGTTTGCCTTCTCAAATCATCTCAGTTTTGCTCATTTTTGCCGCTTGGCTCCCACACAGATGATCTTCGCCTTATTGACAGCCGCCGCTGCACCCAACATGGCGCCTCAGCTCCCAAAACTAGATTTGACCTTCCCAACTCCCAACCCAAAAAATGGACAAGAAAAAGCAAAGGAACTGATTTTATCAATTCACTCATGGAAGGTCCCTGGTTGTCATTCTTTTGGATTTTCATGACGCTCCTGCCATTAAAGATCTTTCAATTGGCATTTTCTCAGCTGGCGGCTTCCAACTGCCTCCGCCCTGTGCTTCTGGGAGGCTGAAATGCCAGCGGAACAGGTCTGGGAGCTTTTTCACAGCACAAAAACTGGTCAGTGGAGGGTTCATCACTGAGAATTAAGGGGTTTAACATGATTTAACCATGTGAACTACTTAACTTTGGAAGGAACAAAACAAGGATGCGTAATGAGTCATAAGCGGTTAGCGAGCATGGTGGCAAAACCAATAAATATCAATGAACCATAAACCATTCCCAATTTAACCTGAACTTGGAAAACATGGTTGAATCAGGTTGAATCGTTGAGACGTGGCAAAAAGTCATGGGATTGACATGTCCATGTTTCTTGGGACATCTTGAGACCATGGTCACTGGCTCTATCCGTGCAGCGCTGCCCTTTTCGCCGTCCAGACTGCGTACAACAGTCAACCCACCAGACCATGGGCTGGGGCGCCCATGGTGCAACCCACATGAAATGCCGCTCGATTTCGTTCACCTAGTGCGAGCGGTTGGAATCCCAGGGCATGCCATTTACCACATTTGCATAGCCCAATAACTCGCCTAACATGGCTATGGGTTAAGTCATGGGTATGGCTTTATTAAACCATCTGTTTTGGGATCCGGTTCCATCCCGTGGTAAATCGCCAACATACATCATCACCTTAGTTCCCTACTATGAAATTGCAATGAATTGGTGCAAACTTCCCATTTCTTCGACAAAACATGACTACTCCCACGCATCCCTATGTTGTTGAGGATATTCACACTACAGTACCCTTTGGTAATCAAAAAAGGCCTTATAAATGGCGGTGTTAATGAGAAAATCTGGTACAAAATGCTACACATGGTGATCATGGTGGATTTTCCAATTCCACGTTTGATTACCAGCCGTTACCAGCTACCCGCTTCCACTCAAATAGGTTCATGAATTGCAGATCTCAGGCGCCTGACTCCCTTCGGCCGCTCTGACCTGAGTCCGCCAAAACATTGGTTCCGGTATGTTCCGGTCATGGTACTGTTGTATAAACATTGCTGGAAAACCTCGATTTTCAGGAACTGCAGCTGGAAAGCCTCAGTTTTCCTTGAAGTGCACAAAACTTTCCGTCTTTGTCCTGGACTGATTCTTTACGGCACTGCTTGCTGCGAACTGGGCAGCCGACCCTCCCGCTTCTAGCCTGCGACATCGAATATGGACGCAATGGATGGAAACAGTGACTCATGTTTGATTGCATCCTCCCGACAATCGAAAGAAAGTGTATTTGATAAACTTTGATCTACCTAGCAACATGCGAGTTCCAAGCAAATCACAGCAACAGAATAGGTAAATATATGTACCTATATATATAGATAATATGATACATATATATATATAATGAGATATATATAATGATATATATATAATGATATATATATATATATACATTTAAATATATCTATATATGTATATATTTAGATACATCTATCTATCTATCTATATATAAAAATATATATATATATATTCATATTATACATTGGTACAATTTGATTTCAATTTCCATGTCATACATGATGTGTCACATGGTGTGTAGCACCTTTCAGTTGTAGCACTGCCATCAAAATATTGGGCCTCTCTCTGAGACCATCAGAATCTTGGCGACCTCAGAATGTCTGGTGGTTGAACCCTCTCTGGAAGGTTTTTTAGCAGGTAAATCATCTATAGATAGGCCAGTTTCAATAGCAATGTTAGATTACCAAAGGATATCCCAACCAAAATATGGTCAACACATCTGCAAAAAAAAAAATATATAGTGTAAAGAAACATACTCACACTAAATACGGCTATGCAAGAAAAATGACATGTCAATTACAACTCATGGTACACCCACCAATTCCACATATTATACAGTCAATTAGAGGAACTCATATCAACTACTGGCAATTTGATGTTTTGGATGTTATTTGATCATCTTTGGCGCCCCAAAGGCTCTGCTTCGCCACTTCCTCGGCTTAAAAAACTAAGGTCCCTGCCATAGCATCCAGTTGAAGAAGATTTTGGGCACCAGCAGTGACACGAGCATGTGTCAGTCCAATCTGGCCAAGTGAAAGCTACGTCATGGGAGATACCCCCCCCCAAAAAAATATAATATATATATATACTATATATATATTATATTATATATATTATATACATATATATATATTATAAATGGATTCTGGGGAGAATATGGTCCACCAAAATTACATAAAATTACATGATGTTCCCAAGATCAATTTTAATCACACGTATTGATCCAGTGGTCTAATGGGAAACTGATGATCAACCACTCGATTCGGGGTACCCTGCTTTCCAACAGAGCCAAGTGGTGTTCCGATTTCAAGACCCACCAGGTCCATAGAAGTCACATGTTTGATTAAGAACGGGATTCCCAAGTCCTACTTCATAGATGATGATCATTCCAATCAATAAATAAACGGCATTATAATCATAATACAGAAGCCTCGAACCAATTAGCAGACGCTATGGTAGTCCACCACCAGTCGACCAGCCGGGTCTGAAACAGTTCTATTAACATGTTTTTTCATCCATCAAAATGTACAGCCAGTGACAATAGATGAAATGATACTTTTGCCATTCGCGCAGATCTATCTAAAACTTCAGAAACCTCACAATCTGATGGACTGTCAAGGCATTCAGGCTTTCAACTTACATGACCCCCCAAAAAACGCTAGGCAGGTCCTGGGTTGCTCTCTATGTTGGGGTGTGCCAACTGCCGATCCATGCATAGTTGTCATGTTTTCAGTTGGCACATTCCCTCTCGTCATGGTGGATCATCCGCTTTCAGTTGTCATGTGTCATGGTCATAGTTTCTCTCCAAAGCCTTGTCCCAGCAGCAACGAGCTACAGTCCCAGATAATTTAAGGGAAGAAAATACATCAGCCTCCAAATGTCTATAAAATCTATGATACATATTATATCATATGTAATACATTATAATATATATATATATAATATATATAATATAACATAATATAAATATATTATATACACGATTATATACACATATCCCACCCAAAACAAATTAAACACAGGCCACAACCACGGCCAATCTTCCGTTTTCGCCCAGAGATCGCCTCCTTTAGCCACTCCAGCTTCACATGTTCTGGTGCATCGATCTGCTTTGCCACCCGCCTCAGTTCTGCGCGTCGCACGCAACAAATGTGGTGGAAAATCATTGGCAATATATGGTTAATATATGGTTAATAATGGCTAATAATAATCTGGTTGGTGGTTTTTCGCCACCCCTCTGAAAAATGATGGACTTCGTCAGTTGGGAACTTGGATCACCTGGGTTTATGATCACCGAAGATGGGTAGTACATGTTGTTTTTCATCTAAGAGTTCTGTATTTTTGGATGACCAATTTTCAGCAATGGATTCTCAAGGCTGGGGATGGAGATGTTATACCTCTCGGAAAAGATGTGGTCCATTGGCACTGTTGCTACAACATTTTCAAGTGGAAGAATTACGACCCCATGAATAACTATCATTCATATACTACCATATGCATCCATATGCTGTCATATACTATCGCTATCAACCATGAACCTAGGGATTCCTGAGGTTCATATGCGGGAGATCTCCTGATGTTTTTTTCTTCGACTGCCGGCAAGAAGTCTTTCACCCAGCTTTGAAAACGGCTGGGCCATAGTGCAGGGCGACTGGCACTGTCTGAGCTGTATCTAAACCCGCTTGGAGCCCAAGGATAAACCAATCTGGATGGTGCAACAAATCTGACTTCAACCAGATACCAGGAGTTGAAGCCACAAAATGCCCCAGATGGCGAACCATTCATGGCGATTTGAATGCCAAAAAGATGTGTCCGCTTTCCGATCATTTCTTCAAACGAAAACGAGACGACCATCCAGCTTGGAAGTGGCTAGCGCAGTGCACTCCACTCATAGGAACTTCCAGGCCAAATTGACTTTGCCAAAAGAAAACAAAGAATCCAGTTGCACTTCCAAACTCCTGGTGTAAAGGCGTATCAAATCTTATTTGTGCTGATATCAAAAGGGGCGCACTTAGCTGAATTTTGGAAGGCGTTCTTTTCTCCACAACTTCCTGATATAGGCTCAAACATGGACATAGGTCCCCTGATAGCCCAAGACTTGCGCGGGCCCACATAGGTCCCCTGATAGCCCAAGACTTGCGCGGGCCCGCGCGGGCCCTGCGGCTCCGCGGGCCTCCGCGGGCCCTTCGCGGGCTCTCCCCGCGGGCCTTCGCGGGTCCGCGGGCCCGTGCGGGCCCGAGGGTTTTCAGGACAGCATTTTATCGTCTATATCTTCTTGCATTCGGTCTGGCATCTGTGTCTAGCAAATCTTTTCCGGTATTTATTCTGGCAATCCAACAAATATTTTCAAATATAGTCTGGCATAAACTGACATAGTCGGACCCGCGCGTTCTATCTGGCATATCTTTTGGTGTGCTATCTGGCATATGTGTCTATCTGGCATAACTTCTGACAATTCAAGGCCGCCATGCTATGGCATCTCTTTTGGAATTCTTTCTGGCATACGTGGCTATTGTGTCTTCTCACTTTCAGTGTGGCATTCTATCTCACCCAGGCGCTTGTGATCCAGGTCCGGCAGGCACCACTCTGATCCGGGTTTTGCGGTTGAGGTCAGGCGCGGCGAGGAGGACAAGAAGGAGGAGAGGAGTGGCTGACATAGAATCTCACAACCCGGAACATGCAGGTGAAGGGACAACACTAACAAAGTGAAAGAAGCACATGGAAGCACGATACAGGCAGCACAGTCCCTGTCCGCTATGGTGTTTTATTCAATCAAAGGGCATGGTCACGCGGTATGAAGTTCCAAAGATTCAAAAAATGAGTGAACTTAAATCATCTTAACCTCTCCGTGTGGACTGAACCCTTGCCTGTTGCTCCCTCCAAAACTCCAAGTTTCTGTACAATCACAGAAAAGCGATTCATGAGCGCCGTCATGCAAAGTAGAGGTCAGTTCGGGCTCTACAAAATCCCATGGGTCAAATCAGACCTTGCATTCACAAAATCCCAGCCTACGCCTACAACGCCATTTTTTCAGTGCACTTTTGGGTGGAATCCTCACAAATTGATGACCCCAGGATGCTGGCACCGCAAGGTTTGTCCAATTGAACCATTTGAAAAAACTAATATTTCATAATACTTCTCCAGAAGCTATTTTATAATACTCACTGGTCTCGTTTTAGGTATGGGCGCCTCTAAGAGGCCGTGCTTTTTTGAGGTTTTTGGGGTGGGGTGGGGTGGCAGGTAGTTGCAATAACGTTCATGTCTCTTGTGTGCAAGGTGATGCGGCGTGGATGCTCCGCTGATGTTACGTTGATCATACGTTGATTCTACGTTGAGGAGATGTTGATGCTACTGTTGGGGTGGGGTGGGGTGGGGTGGGGTGAGGTGGGGTGGGGGGGTGCAATATCATTCATGTCTCTTGCGTGCAAGTTGATGCGACGTGGATGCTACGTTGATGTTACGTTGATCATACTTTGATGCTACGTTGAGGAGACGTTGATGCTACTGTTGCGGTTGGGTGGGGTGGGGGGGTGCAATAACGTTCATGTATCTCTTGCTTGCAAGGTGATGCGACGTGGATGATACGCTGATGATACATTGATCATGCGCTGTTGATACGTTGATGCTAGGTTGATGGTACGTGGATGATACGTTGACGTTAGGTTGATCATGCGTTGATGATACGTTGATCATGCGCTGTTGATACGTTGACGTTACGTTGATCATGCGTTGATGATACGTTGATCATGCGCTGTGGATACGTTGATGTTACGTTGATCATGCGTTGATGATACGTTGATGACACTTGGCCGCAAAAGCGGCTGAAACAAAGACGTCGGCAACGCAGAAGAAAAAGCGTAACGCTGTCTTTTCCAAGCTGATGGCTTTCGTCCCACAAAAACCATTAAAATCACACCGTGACTCTCATTTTTCCATACCCTTTCATGACTTTTGATACACCCACAAAATATAGATATCTGTGAAAAACCGCTCTCGTTGTGGCAAAACCTTGGAACATAATTGAATAGAAACATATCCATGTGCTGAAACACACGGCCTCTTAGAGGCGCCCTTACCTTTTAGGGTCTATATAGATCCGTGGGGTTTACATCAGCTACCTTTTTCAGCTAAAGTAAGATGTCTCAAAGCAGCCTCAACTGAGACATCTTGAACCCTGTCTAAGGTCAACAATGCCATATCGTGCTTCCAAAAATTGCTCAGAATTGCTCGACGTGACCCCAACTTGCCCGACAAAAATGCTCAAAATTGTTTGAAATTTGCTCGAAAAGACCCAAGCTGGTCCACAAAAACGGCTCCAAAATGCTCAAAATTCTTCAAATTTGCTCAGAATGTCTCAAAATGTGCGAATGTTTTCATTACTTTGCCTTGCTGTTGCCGGTCTCTAGTGTTGCACGGGCTTATAAGGTCACGGTGGACTATAGCCCAAGACTAGCGCGGGCCCGATAGCCCAAGACTAGCGCGGGCCCGCGGGCCCGCGGGCCTTCGCGGGCCCGCGGGCCTTTGCGCGCGGGCCCGCGGGCTTCCGCGGGCCCGGGCACACGGTGGACCATAGCCCAAACATGTGGCACCACCAAAAAACACGCCAACTTCTTCAGATTGAGATACTCGACGTTTTGCAACCATCCCAGGTCCAAGTTTCTGGATAGAGATCATTTTGAGCTCCACCTTCAAGTCCCTACAGGCAGGTCACTGGCATTCCGGGTGACAAAGCCAGAGCCGTGTCACATCGTGAGGACCCTGTGGGTGGATCAATGAATAGAGCCATGTGGTAAAGAATCATAAACCATCCCGGAGATTTTTCCATAAATGATGACTTGCTTATGCTGGCACTTTTTGTACCATGTCATCCCCAATTGGTAAGTTTATGGCAGTGGGTTTACCAGATTACTGATTGCAGGACCATGTTTGGGTGGACATCAGAGTTGCTGTTCGAGCTTTGACACTCAAATCATCTAAAATCCAGATTCAAATCCAGATTCCAGATGATTCCAGAATTCCAGATTTTTCATTTGGGTACCTCAACAATGAGGTACTTAAAATGCGGCGTCTATTGGGTAGAAAGCGTCGGAAAGAGTCCTTATTTTCTTGTGAGGATATCCCCCTTTTTCTAGGGATCAACCAGTATTTGACCACCAAACATGGGATGTTTCACTGCGATTTCACCATTGAAATTCTGTGTTGGTGAAGTCACCCTATAGGCATTAACCCTCGGTCACTCACTTCCAGTGATAAAATCATTATAAATCATTCACTATTGCTATACATCGAAGAATCATTGGCGCGGATGCATCAACGAACCGCTACTAGCTGCTAGCTGAGTCTCATTCTGATCTGATCTGCTGAGCGACTCCAGATTGAGTTCAGTCCTTGTCGAATTTTGAAAGATATCCACATTATAGATCTATATGATTGAGCATTACAAAAAGAAACAGGCATGCCGTATCCAAAATGCAATGCATCAAGGAGGTGACGACAAACACATCTGTAAAATATCACTTTGAGAAAAACCAGCTGGCAGTTTACGCACCTCCGATATCCCTATATTCTTCGTTTCACCAACTGCCAACCACAATCAATATCTTGAACATGTTCAAAACACGGTGTTTGCAAGATGATGATGCACATCTTAGCGTTGTAGATAATCTTTCTTGCAGCTTTCGCCTGAACATGTGGAACTCCCTGGATGTCAGTGCAGATCAAAACAGCTCTGGGCAAATCCCAGTGAGTACCTCCGCTTGTGCTGCTGGTGGTCTCAGGACAAATCATTGGCGATTGGGGATCATCATCATCATCATCATCATCAACAACCTAAGTAGGATTAACATAGGGTCTGTGTTTGAAACCACCAGTTCTTCAACTCATTATCTATCTGTTTGACGTCTCATCTTATGTCTGATGGCGCCAACGGAGTCGCGCTTCTGTCGCAGCTTCCAGCTTCGCCGGGCTTCGCCCGTCACGGCCAGGGAGTTCGTGAATGGATGTCCGATTCGCCAGCTCACATTGAAGTCTGACCAGGTTGGGTGTTCACATCCAGTGGTTGTGACATTTAGAAGCGAATTTTCCAATAAACTATGGGAATCTACATCGGCATCCAGTGGTTGTTTACAGATCTCCTATCTCTCAGAAACTCACATGGCTCAAATTGTCGTCCATGGCCTTCGCGGTTGCAAAGGTTGGACACGTTCCTGGAAAAAAAAACCATCGGGTTCAACCGCATGTTGTATGGAAAATCATGGAAAAAATGTAGAATTCATCTGCAACTGGTGATTGTCAGGGACTTTCCATTTCTAGATTGTAAAGTCCTCTAGATTGAAAAAAAGGCCCCTGGACTTTCGAAACTTCAAAAAAGGAGGTGTGAAACATCTGGCAATAATTGGCAATAGCATTGTGAAACATACTCTCTACACATCGGTGGTTTTGGCCAATACCCAGGCCATTCAGTTTTGGGATGATCAAACTGCTGAGAAGCAGACGACTGAAGCCGCACTATCGCTGACGACGGTGCCTCCTGATCAAGCTTTGAATAAAGCTTGGAAGGTTCATCTTCGATCTCAGACCTGATTTTTGTTCAGGGCATTCAGGGCATCATAAGCTTAACTCAGCTTTGTAGGAGATGGTCAATACATTGAACTACTACCATAACATATCTATTTAATAGGGAAGTCAAAGTGCATATCAACAACATTCAACAACAACTGCACCAGAAAGGACCCAAATAGGTGATGTTTCATTGCCTTGGGTCGAGCCCGGATCCGCACGAAAAAAAACCGCTTCTCGGTCATCACGGATTTCTGGATGTTTGGGCAATACTTGCTATATATATGTGTATATATATATAAATAAGGAATATGTCTAGTGTTTAGTATCCTACAGCATTGGAACATTGCCCACACCATCCCACACCTAAATGAGTAAAATCGGAGGGAAATATAGGGAAATGTGCATCCTGAGTTTATCGAGTTGGTAGTTCCAACCTTTCGTTGGGGATCATCATCCATTTTTTCAATGCGGTGGACAGCCAAGTGTTCAGCTTGTTCATGTGCTGATCCTCGGTATCCAGCTGGCCGTGACAATGCTGGTGCCCATCAACAGTGGGAATAGAAGGTAGGGACATCATGAAGAAACATTAGATACCTTTCAAACATGTGTGTCTCTGGTGTGTACGCACACAATCACACAATCACACACACACATATATATATAATTTATACATATTTATACTATCACTTTTGGCAAAGGATCGTCTTTGTGATTATTATCGCTATCTATGAAAAGATCATCCAAGATCTAGCCAAATATAAGCAACACGTATGGGAAATATGAGCAGTACTTGCTTCCCCTATGCTCCTCTTGTATCCCTTTCTGACATGCCTACCTTTGGCACGGTCTCCCCCAAAATCATCCACGAATTCCTGGGGTCCACATTTTAACACACCTGGCAAGGCAGTTCCAATTGTTGCTGGAACCAATTCCTTCATCTTTTGTTGACGTCCGCAAATTCCTTGGGCCGTTGCTGGTCAAATCCCAGCTTTATATTCTTGGCTGAATATCTGAATCAACTCAAGTCCCTTTGTTTGCCCTTTTTGCTGCTGAAATTCCAAACTTCTCTAAAATTCTTCTATTTTTCCAGTTGAATCCTAAATCGCAACTTTTGGGACAGCCAAATTGCTCAACGAGCATCGTGCATCTTGCGTTCTGGAGGACCGGCGACGTCCTTTGGTAAATGCGACCACTTCCAGGTGTCGAAGGATTTTTCGATGGATATCTGAGACGCTGATGCCGCTGATGGAGATGGTACATGATGGTACCCGGCTGGTACCCTTCAAGATGAAGACCAAGCATTTTGTAGCGAAAAAAAGACGTATGCGGAGAATGAAAAAAGATGGCCTCCTTATGTTTTGTTGGTTTATAGCCCCCATCAACTAGTCATCTTTGCCATAAAACGTAGTGGGGTTGAAGGTATAAAGCAACTTTGCTATCTAGGGGAGCCCACTTTGCAACATAGTTATGGAAAATTCACCAGTTCTAAATCATGTCCGCCAGGGAAACCATGGCTCTTCTATATCTTGGTTAGCTAGAGGGTAGTGGGCATATTGTTGGGGCAATTTCTCAAAGACATTTCAGGAACAGGAGGATGTGTTCTGGCAATATTCTATGCGGAGATAATATCGGATGATGGATCTGTTTTGGGAGATTTTGTGGAATAGAACTAGAACCAACAATATGATAGGGAGAATACCTCAATACACGGAAATGTTCAAGGGAAAGTTATCATCAAACCATGATCACCCTCAAAAGATCAGGAAGCGAACAAAAAATCTCAATGTTTGTCTATCCAAAAGGGGCTTGAATCCAGAATTGGGCCATGCCCTGTTTTAAGTCGTTTCTACACGAGATATTCCAACCACTCCAGACTTTGAGTAGCATATGTAGATTGATGAGACCAGAAAACGCTGAACATACAGTAGTAATCAGAATAGTATTTTGACTCATGCCCACCTGTTTTGAAACAAACCCATTGACTTCCCAGTCTGCACCTCACGTGAGAATCGGATTGGCAGTGGCAGTGGTTCAATGTGCTCAATCAACACATTCACCTGGTGCCTCACAAATGGCTTTGGAAACACACATTGAAATGGGATGGTCCATGTATCGTGAAAATAAGTATGTACTAATGTGTATATATATACAATGTAAAATGATATTTAATATATATATATATATACATATTAATATACACTATATGTATACAACAATACATGGTGCAAATGATACCTGTAGTATTTGCACCCGGTGAAAAACAAATCCTCTTCGGAAGACCCTGATGGGATGGAAACACTGGGTATGGCAAGCCCTCCATCCTTGTGGCTGCCCAAATCGCTGCGATGCTTGGCATCAAAATGATGAATTGATCTGTGCTTCCTCGGGAATCGAGTAGTTTTCACCCATCTATGGCGTATGTTGGATATGGATATGTTGCAAATAGCCAATTGAGACCCAATTCTTGTTGATTGAATCCCAATCCCAACTTCTAATCCCCAGGCCACGCTGCTTGGATCCAACAGCATGGCCGGCCACGGTTGCTTTGGAGCTCGAGCAGCCCATGGCTCAACGCCCGGCTGTGGCCCCAAATTCTGCGGAGCTTTGTGCTACAGGATTCCATCGATTGGTTTAGGTGTGAAAATCTGAGCCGGAAACCATATAAGCATATTATAACATCATATGTATATATATATATATATGTGTATATCAAATAATATCATATTGATAAACATATCTTATCCATGTTGTTCATTTGTTCATCACCTTAAAGGGATGAACAGCCATCATTTCTCCTTTTGGTCAACTCCGAGGACTGTCCAAGGACTGTCCAAGGAGCCCTGGGACCCCTGGGACCGCGGGCGAAAATGTGGAGATGATGTCCGTAGCACTGTAACCCTGATGCCAAATCTCGTGCATCGGAGCGAAGGTGCCCTGGCTGCCATCAAAAAAATCGCTGCGATCAAAAATAGCTGTTGATTCCACCAGTCATGGTAATAGGTTTTGACTTCCCAAATGGATTCTGATGGATTGGAAAATATGGGAAAATATGAGAACATATGGGAAGATTGGAGAATTTACTGAAATTTTGCCTTGAATCAGTTCTGGGATACATGCGGCATATTCACGTAAATTTTACACATGGGTTCCAACATGTTCTAACAAAAGAAGGATGGTAATGTTTCACCCATGAAGATCCATAGTTTCCCCAGAGGAACTGGACATAAAAAAAAGGAATGGTTATATCAACAGATATCAACAGCCAGCTAGAGCTCAGGAGCAGGACAAGGATCCATATCAACTTAACATGACTGCTTATCCTATATCGGAAAGAACTGCAAGGACAATGTTTTGACTTCTTGATTGGATGATTTAGCTTCGTGAAAACATAGGTTATCCCAAAATCCAAGAGTCAATGATCATCACTAAAATCGACATATTATGGGTAATTGCTCCATTGCCCGACAAACTCTATATACAGCCGTCTGTCTACAATGGAGTGTATGAACACCAGGCAAAGACAAGGATGTTCAAAGGATGCGAAGCACGATCCGATGCATTGCAAACAAGCTCCCAGCATTGGGTAATCATTGGGTCATTGGGTATTGGAGAGTGTTTATTAATGTTTATTACCATGTAACCATGCCACACAAAATTAGATTCCCAATTTTAGGCCATGTTACTAGAACTAGAATCGAGCGGACACCAATCAGTACCCTGTGAACTGCAATGGCGCAGGTCCATGCAAGTCCCCCAAAACCATTGGATCGCGGACAGCGATAGCCGATTTATCTTGCTTCAGTCTTGGGTCGGCTAAATCCCATGGTCTTTTTTGCTTCCCTTTTTGATCCTGGTTTGATCCAGATATTCTTGTGCCAGCTGTGGTAAACCAAGCTGGTCCGTGGAGGATGATTTACCGAGATGTTTACAGAATCATCACTTCTCACGCCTTCATGTCCTTCTTCAAACTCGCTTCCAAACATCCTTTGATCTTTTCTGGCTGGGGCTGATCATTCATCCTGCCGAGATGGAGCACAGCCACTGCAAATGGATGGAACATGGCCTTGGAAATGAGATCAATGTGCAAAACAATCCTCTTTTCCATGGACATGGGCCATGAGAAACCAAAGTGGATGGAGAATGTTGCACATGCTGTGCTTTCGTGGAAGAGAATTTATCTACTGGGGTTTGACTCCCATTCTAATTACTTTGAAAGCTTCTGTTTTTCCAGAAATTGAAGGCAATATATGGCTTATCTAAGTTCAAGATAGGTGCTTGATATCCAGCTATAAGATAGGTACGCTGCGCTTGGTACGCTTGGTGCGCTTGGTACGGTACGCTTGGTGCGCTTGGTACGCTTGGTACGCTTTGGGTAGGTACGCTTGGTACGCTTAGTAAGGTACGTTTGGTACGCTTACCAACCGTACCGACCGTACCGACCGTACCAGTGAACCGTACATAACCGTACCACCGTACCGTACCAGATTAAGGGGGGGGGTCAAGGTGGGGGCGTTTTGGATGTACCAATACTACTTTAGTATTGGTACATCCAAAACGCCCCCCCCTTGACCCCCCCCTTAATCTGGTACGGTACGGTGGTACGGTTATGTACGGTTCACTGGTACGGTCGGTACGGTTGGTAAGCGTACCAAACGTACCTTACTAAGCGTACCAACCGTACCAACCGTACCGTACCACATGTACCAACCGTACCGTAACAAGAAAACCAAACCTACCAGCCGTACGTACCAGACATGTTTGGATCTTACTTAAGGCCTCTACCACCTATCTTGAACCTAGCTAATATATGGCCAAATCATATCTGACCAGCCTGATATATCTTGAGATCGGCCAGGGATCTTCCCAATCGCCCCCAGGTTTTGCCCATCCTGAAGACCGTGTTTCGATTGATCTCACCGAAAGCGTTGAAGGTAGACCTGATGATGTTACAAGTGACAAGGAGATGGGTCCCGGTGTCATGGTTTCTAGAAATCTGGGACACCCACAGTTTATGGCAATTTTATGATGACACATGTTCTTTTTGTGGGATAATTTTCACCCCTGGATATGAGATGGCCTTTTCAGAGGGAACAGTCACAATTCACCGGATTTGTTGGGGCCAATTTTCAGACAAACCCATCACCGTGGATGGATAGGCCCCCGAACGGACTGAAAGAATGGATTTGCGTCAGCTACACCAGCTGGTCATGGGAACTGTTGAATTCAAAATTCGCTGCATCTGGATCGAAATATTCGAAATTGAACCCAAACAGAACTGGAGGTTCCTCGCTGGTCACTGCCCAACACATCCAGTTTGAAAATCATCTCCTTGGGTCCGCAACTGCGCGCCATTCAGCGCGTTTCTCATGTCACCCTCAGCAGCAAAAATCAAAGCTTCCAAACCCGACTGATCGTACCTGGCAAGTCTTGTTGAGAACCAGCGAGAGATATCGAGAGACTCCAGAAATCAAAGGTTCCCCGAAAATCTGGGAGATACATCTTGGATCATCTTGGAACCGGACTGGGGATCCCATTGAGAGGTGCCAGGAGACAAACTGATGATTCCAGCCGACATGCTTCCAGGCGCACGGTGCAGTTTCCTTTTCCAGGACCAGCTTAAGTCGCTGCATCATATCCTGCTGTGGGCACAATGTCAGTGCTGGCACCTATGATGTGCTCATGATGTCCTTATGTCCTCGGTTTTCCTGGTGCGGCTGGGCAAATCTTTAATTGTGGTGGTTTCATTTTCCAACATGTTCCAACATTTGTTAATGTGTTTCTAAAAAAATAGTAACGTTGACAGTGAGACAAAGAAAACCTGCGAAAATCACAGCAGTCCTCATCTGATATTCTTCCAAATCTGAGGATGGCACATCTAGACCTGGAAAGGCAATGGATATCCAAGTTCTGAATTGACACATTCTACAGCTTATCAAGTTCTCCAAGCGAATTAATACGGTCTAAAGCTCGAGTTGAAGCATCCCCACTTTGGTGACAGAAATTGAGGTGACACTTTTTTGTGAGGCGCACCTCATAGGGGTGAGTTCTATCACTTTCCATGGGATTTTGGTGAAACATGGTCAACCTGTCAGCTTGAATATGCTTAAAACATGTGTTTCCTCCATAGGTAGCCCTGGTTCTACCATTTGCTTTTATCATTTTTATCCCTCAGGTGCTTCCAAGTGTTTCAAATGGTTTTCTTCAAAAATGGAGCCCCAATTCATGGTTTTCAGAGGTGTTTCCATGATTTTCTAGGACCATCAAATTCCATTTCCCACATTTTTCTCGACATTTCAGAGAGGTTTCCCATGATTTTCCCTCCAAAAAAAGTGCAGAGTTCTGCAGATTTTCTCAGTTCCAAACCAGTCCCAGAAAGGTTCCAAGTGGCTGGATGGGCTCGATGATTTTGGAGGAGATGTTACAGGCCAGGGCAAAGCGTGTCGTCTGACTGTAGATCTCCATGGTCCGTCGCATGGCCTGGAAAGGAGGCGGTGGATACTCAAAAAGGGCTGTTGTTTATTGATGTTCCCCTGAAAATATGAATAAGTGTGGCATAGGTGTTTGGTACATCCCCATATGAAATGATTTCTATAGGACATCGCGGAAACACCTCACGTGGACAATCATTCAGAAACGGTGGTTTTGATGTCATCAATGACATAATTAATTGACACCTTGGAATTTCACCCCAGCAGCGAAACAATGACTAGTGGCTGGTTAATAAGCCATCCCTTTGAAGAATTCGGACCAATTGTGATCATCATTCCAAATGGGGGGAGCAAGATGAAGAGATTATCTGTTTGAAACCACCTGTCGTAAAATGTTGGACTGATGGTATATGATGGTATTTCCGGTTGATAACCCCTACATTTACCAGCAGTACCGCACAAGGCGGTGGCGGAAGTTTCAGAGATAGGAAACCTATACGAGAGGTAAGTTGTTGTGATGCATGGATGGCAGAAAGAACCCACTGATGGACCGAAAGGTGGCTGAGGCTCTGAGTCTCTGAGTCTCTGAGTCTCTGAGTCTCTCTCTCTCTTCTAGGCATGGGCTCAAGATGATCGAGCCCCCCAAAATGGATGGCGTACCCTCTGGTAACGTCACAGTTTGCCAACTGGGATGGTCCATTTAGTTCGATTCCATAGTTCTGTTACATTAGAAGGTACAGTACTAAAGTGATCAGCCATTCAGCGGATCCATTGGTACACTGACGATACTTATGCGTTTCAAGCCGGGCTCAAAACCGGCAACCCGGTTTTAGGGACCAGCCAAAAACCTCAACGGTTCAAACAGCCATCGGAAATGGGGATCTCATCAACACGCTCGGGTCTCATGATGAATGATTGGTATTGCAATATCCTCAAGATCCTCAAAAAAATCCTCAATGTCGTCCAAGTATTCGAAAAAAAAGACGGACATTCTTGTCGGATTGGAAGTGAACGGAATTGAGGATATGCTGTGATCATCTGTGATCCAGAAAACATCAGCAAACGGCTTCGAGGCTTCGCCAAATATCCCGAATCATCCCGGAGTCCACCTGCTGAGCTGCTTGGGTCATGCTATCCGCCTCATCCAAGATGATCACCTGACACCGGGGACATTGATCACATGGTGGAACTGGAAGCCTCCAACATCGAAAATCCGTCGCTGAAGCGCCACGTTCCTATATCAGAATCATAGTGGAAGGGATGAGAAGCAGAGTTCAGAAATGTTCAGAAACTCGAAAACACCTTGAGATTGTAACATGATGGCATCTGAGGACATTTTGAGCTCAAACATGGAGCAGCTTAGCACAGGCTACACCAACTCAGCCGAAACATGGGATTGACATCTCCAGGCTCCATCAAGTGGGTCCTCATGATCTCAAAAAAGGCCATGGCGTCAGTGGTAGATTCCCATGGACATATCCAGATCAAAGTGGTTACCCTTTGGTAGTCAAACATGATAGCTTTGTGGGAAACACCCTATAAATGGAGCTTTGAATGGGACATTTATCTATAAATGGTGGATTCTCCATTGCCACATTTGATTGCTGGAGGTAACTATATCACATTAAATCCATCTCACCCCGCTACAAAAAATCCCCTATCTGATAGAAACCCCGAGTCATATACCCCCCAAATCCAAAAAACAAGTTTGGCAAAGGGGCCTTCAGTTTACCCTCGGGCAAGGAGACCTTCTGCTGCGCAAAGCCCTGCCATTTTAAGCGCGGGCGAACATGTGCAATGGACGTGTGCGGGGAGCCTGGTGAAATGAAATCCATGCCTAGTCTGATTTGCCCTTTGTGAAAAAAAGGTGCCACTGGTGCCACTGTGATTTTAAAGTTAGGAAGCAAGCAAAGTTTCAAGCTGTTGCACGTTCAGTACCTGCATGAAGTATGCCAGCATCTTTGAAGCTGATAAGCTTTAGGAACAGAGGGTGGGAATGATTTGCCTTAATCTCTTCATATCTCTTCCACACGTCCCACAATCCACACAAATCGCAATTAGTTGGGAACCTGCTTTCGCAATAGGGTTCAAAAGTATGGTTCAAGGGGAACTCTGAAACAAGAAAGCCAATGGTTTTAAGAAATATAACATATCGAGAATACTATAATAGTCAATAATAAAATGTCCGATCTGATAAACGGCTACAAATGATACATGAGTTTCGCATATTCCCCAGGTTGATTCAGTTGATTCGTTCAAAACTACCCGTCAGCTGGTTTTTCACAATTTCCCACCATTAGAATGGCTATAACTTGGAGTACCTCCCATTTTTGGATACCATGGCCAGCATTCTTGGTCTCATCCCCATTATATCTCATTCTATCAACCTGAATTAGGGGTGCTTTCATTAAATATCCCTCCATGTTTGTACAAGTCGAAACAGGTATCTCCTATACCCTCTATATTCTGTATAATCCGTATGTATATTAATTGTTATATATATATATATACACACCATATATCTATATAGTTATACCAATTCACATAGTATGGTGAACCCGGTAGTAAACCATCCCAGTCACCAACCATTTTTCTGGGGGGTCATTTTACATCCAGCAGAAGAGCCATACCCAGTTTCATAGTGATCATGGCATTGAGTCGATCTCATTAGTATATGGCTTATCACGTCATAAAACAAAAAATAGCGTATTATATATACAAATTATGATATTATGTATATATATATACATGTAATGTATTATTATATATTAAGTGTATATATATATATTATATACATGATTCTATAGTGATAATTATAGATTAACATCTATATACATATTTGATTTACAACTGGTTGCACCAAACATCAACAAACACACATCAAGAAACAACACCACTTATGGGTTTGTCTGAAAGTCGTATTTCCCTATATAAATCCATTGGATTCTCATCATTTTCAAAAAAAAAAACGCTGGCCTCGAAATGGGGATTACCAAACAATACATGCCCGTGAGTCAAAACCACAATAGCCTGGTGAACCCTAAAATAGTTTATGGATTTAATGGATGTTCATCCCCTCAAATGCAGTAATTTCATAGTTTTTGACCCATCACCACATCAGTTATATACATATACATATACATATATACATATACATATATACATATACATATACATATATACATATACTACATATATACATATATACATATACATATACATATACATGTACATATACATATACATATACACATGTGTATCTAATATATTTACATATTATAGACATATCATATAACATCATTGTAGCCTCCAGTTCATACCTCCAGTTGATGCACCTTGATCTTCTCTCTCACCACATCAATGCCCCGATCGTCCGAGGCGTTTAGCTCGATGCAGCCCTGCTCGTAGAAACTTCCCAGGTGTTCCCTGGCGCGTTTTTTTGCGTTGACGGCTGGATGATTTGGGGTACCATGGATTGGAAACCTCAAATTCTCATCAATTCTCATCAATTCTCATCTAAAAAAGTTGGTTCGAACAAAACAACTTGGTGATCTTGGTGCTGTTTGGATTTCATCTAACATTATGGTTTCATAATTTCCATGATGACTTGCTGGGTCTAAAACGGGATAATCCACCGGGATTTTCGTCCAAACTCGGCAGTAATGGAGCTCTGACGACAACACTTGGCCAATAGTGTCGGCAGTGGCGGGACAAGCAGGTGAGTCCAGGTTAGACCAAAATCACAAAATTCTGAAAATGCTGTTTTTCTTGCTGTTAAATTCTTTTTGAATCCAATTAAATACCATATTAAATACTATTATCTATATATATAATAATTTAATTATATATATGTTGGGGACTTGGAAGAGGATATCACGGGTTCGAATAAAATTGATGGATTCTCATTGTGGTTGGGAGGAAAACACAACACATGAACTGCTAAAGTGCTAGCATGGCTGCGGCGTGTGTGGACTTGGAGATGGATGGCTGTGATAATTGTAAGTATCATTGTTATTGCATGTTATTGCTATCATATGTATGTGATATGATTTCATCATTAGCATCGTGTCTTGCCATTGATTATTTACATGAGCATCATCATTATCGCTATGCTTAGCACTATTACCAGTAGTCAATCATGACTAAGCACTATCGATAATCCTCACCAAGGACCATCATGGGGTTCTGGATATTTACAAGACAGCAGCCTGAAATGCTGGGCCGTTTGAGCCATGTTCAAACCCTTTTTTTCGTCCTTGATACTGGTTGGCTGAGAACGGAATTCCCCCCTGGATTGTGAACATTTTGAATATATTGTTTAGTATCATCCCTGACCTAATCATCAACCAACAACCTTTTTGTAGCAGCCACTGCTCATTTGGGGGCTTCCAAAAATGGGGAGTACCCCATAGTAGCCCCAAATCATCCAGCCATGAACATGACTTAGTGAATCCTATGGTGACTTGGGGAGTCCCTAAGAAACCCTCATCCGATGGGCCCTCGCCTCGCCAAACAATGAACCACGGTAGTTTTTCCACAGCCCGGTGGCCCGGTCAGCAGCAAGTGCGGAAAGGTTCCTCAGCTGAGATGGGAATGGACCGAATGGACATTGGACTTTCATGGGGAAAATAAGAGGTTTGAACCTATGATAAAACATGATCAACCATGATAAATCATGGGATTTTAAGGGGATGGCAGGATCTTTTTTAATTCTTTTTTGATTCCAGGAGTGAACATCTGTATCATTTTTTCATCAATGCATGATTGACTGGCAGAGCCGTGACAGGCGCCATCACTTATTTAGTAATTCTTAATGTACCTCAAGTAATGTCGGGAATGAATCTCCATCTGTTGGTGAAATCTCAACAGAACGGAAAGTGGATAACTTTCCAACCCTGACAGCCAGCGCCTGCAGCAGCATGAGATCGGAGGATGGTCACGGCACCAGTATTTCCAACTACATCCTGAGCGGTTGAATGAACAGTGGGAAAAAAATGGAAAAAACACCTCGGAGGGATCAAAAAACAGAAATCTGGAGCCAATGAAAAGTGACATATGTGACATAGCCTTGCCTCAAACTTGATGGGCCGGTACTTCTCGAGCCAAATATCTGGCATTTCACCTGCCACGAGGTGCAGAAGTAGATCTGCCATGAACAAACTGACTGGTGCCGCTTTCACCCACCTGAAAGATATGTCCTTGGGGATTTCAGGACCATGTTCTTGGGCGGAAATGCTAAACATGCACGACATGATCAATCGAATGACTATAGAAATCAAGGTATATAAGCCATCAATCAAGTGAGATAAGTGAGTATTACACTGTATTACACTCATACAAGTGGCTATATTATGTTATATAACCATAGTTGTAGGGTAACCATATAGTATCATATAGTTCTATCATGTTATACCCCAACTGATGGGGGTTAATACCATGGTTATTCCCATCGACAATCCCATCAAAGGCCTGCCAGTCGCCAGGCCGACTGGAAAACCCTATAACAATCAGCTGAGCCAGGTGCCACGCGAAGTACAGCTGCAGAGTATGGCTCGACTACAGTTAAATAATAGATAATGTCATAACTAGTTTAACTAGTGTATATGTAATCCATATTTCACTGGAGAATAAAATACACCATTGGTATCAATAGAATCACAACCGGAACAAAAATAATATAGAAAAATGTCAAAAAGAACATCAATAACATTAACTAATTGGTGGTTTCAACCCCCTTGACAAATATTAGTCAGATTGGATCATCATCCCAACTATTGGGGAACATAAAAACATGTTCCAAACCACCAACCAGCATTAAATACTGTAACGTTATGAAAACACAAGCGTTGCTCCAAATGCGTTACAATCCGATGTCTCCAACAATCGTTCTGCAGCGTTCTTTTCACTCGCCCAAACATTGTGGGAGCACCCCTCCAGCATAGGCTTCGCATTCCTGCCTGAGATTCTGCAAAACTAAAGGCCAAGGCCGAGAAATAAAACTGTTTGAGTGATCAAAAACCTAAGAATTCGACTTTGACAGCAAGAAATAGCCAAGATCATTGACTTCACAAGCATCAACACAAGTCTTGCGCATTTCTGAACATCCTCACTTGAGCCATGGATCAAATTATCTCAAGCCGTGAAACCAAGCTGAGCTGAGAACTTGGATCTATGTCAAAACATGTCAAACCTGATTAAACCACGATTACCTTGAAATTCATCATTGATCTTGGCGGATGTCTTTTCAAACCATGATTTACCATTTGATTGAGCCACTTGGGCATGCTTTTAGATCTAAAAACTGAGCCTGAGATTGCGGACGAGATGCAACTGCCAAAGTGCACACAGCAACCACCAGAGTTCACCGCTTCGACACAACAGTCGGGGCACCTGTGCGGCTGAATCAGGATGGCATAGATTCGGCGGCAACTTTGATGGCAACTTTCAGGGTGCCAATGGAGCTGCACTGGAGCTGCACTTGTGTTTTTTCGTATTTGGTTGCAGATGTTCAATGTTTCTGTTTAGCTTCAACAATTCGCTTTTTGGGAATGTAATCTTTTGCCATCTCCATATAAAGATGATAAATGCAAGGGGTCATCAACAGCAAACTAAATGCCCCGCGGTAATCCAGCAGTAAGTGGAATCGGGAAATCCTTAATTTGCATAGGTAGGAGGGCTACATGTATTCCTGATTTTCCATTGCAATATAGTGGCAGATAATATGGAAGGAAACTTTGATCATGGATCTTGCAACATTTCAGCCGCAAGAAGAAACACATCGTTTCTTTCTCAAATCCACCGCTTTGGTGTTGAATACCTTCACGTTCAGTGATTTTTTTTTCATAAGTTTTGTCTTAAATCTCTAAAAAACTGGCCAGTTTTAAAGGCCACCATCCACAATGATTGGTGGCAATCATAGCCATCATAGCCATGTAATGTCTTTGTGACATCCCCTGGGATCCACCATGATCCACCGAAGCGAAGCAACCGCCACAGTTGCATCGCCTCTGATCCGCTACAAGCAGCGTCCCAAACGCTCCCAAGCCTGGACATCAAACGCTCCCATTCTTTCCTGCTACATCTTGTAAGATATTGTAAGTATGACTCAGTATGACACTATCCTTCATCCCTGTTTTCTTTGGAAGATGATTCAACTTTGACTTTAGCTACTTTATATTACTTTAGTTGAATCATCCACAAAAATGCCCCACAGAAATCTCCATCTCCAAAGCCATCTCCGCCTCCGTGCTGCCAATGCCCCGCAGCCGCCCAACATCCACGGCCCCGTCATACCGCGACCGCGCAAGACGAAGGCACCAAAGAGGTGAGACACCAAGGCCTTGGGCAGTCAATCGGGATTGTCATAGCTATACCGTACTTATTTCTTCATGCGTTTGGTTGGTCAAATACGGAAAAAACGCGACTTGGCAGGGAGAAATATACTATATGTTTATATTGAAATATATAGTGATTCATTGAATTCATAGTGCCACTCAGTAGTTTCATAACCAAAGCGCTGGAGTGGGGAAAAGTTTGTCGAAATTTAAACCTGTGCTCATGACGAAAAGCTACCAAAATTTTGAATTCTTTGTTTCATAAGATTTCGTATCCCCACAACGGGACCATGGCTCGCCTTTGTCAATCTATTCCGGAATGCCACATGGTCATTCAACGACGATTTGGGATTCCGTAAATCTGACCTCGGGGGTGGGTCAATGCCGCGAATTCAATGCTAAACATGACCATGTCCATCCACATTTTAAAGGTCTCAACGTTCCTGTGGGCTTCTCCAGGACCCCCTGCTAGGCCAGAGGATAGATCCAAGCCAGCACCTGGAATGATCTGAAATGCCATAAGGACAGGATGATGACAGATTGAAACATCTTGAAACAATGAAGTGGGTGTTCATTGGATTCATCTGCACTAGATTCACTACGACTAGATAAAGCTTCAACCTTCATCCATCTTCATCCATCTTCATCCAATTAAACATTCAAACTGAGGTTTTCAACATCACCTCCCAGAGAGGTTAACCCTTGGTTTCCTTGCTGGTCGCTATTCTCATGGGGATTCAACCCAGGTGACCAATGTTTGGGCGGAGGGTGAATCTGAACCCACAACCATCGAAGAATGGCGAATCTGAAACATCTAATTTTGGGGTCACCAAATTGTTAAATTCCCCTGATAATTTTAGGGAAAATTGTTTGCCTCAGACTAACCATATCGGACAGGTCACGCGCGGATTCGGAAACTAGAACCGCGGATTCGGAAACTAACGGGCACGCGGATTCGGAAACTAAGATTCGGAAACTAACACCGCGGATTCGGAAACTAGGATTCGGAAACTAACAGACACGGATTCGGAAACTAAGATTCGGAAACAAAAAAGAGAGGATTCGGAAACTATGGAGGACGGGGATTCGGAAACTGTGATTCGGAAACTAAAAGCGCAGATTCGGAAACGAAAACCGTGGATTCGGAAACTAAAACCGCAGATTCGGAAACTAAAACCGCAGATTCGGAAACTGACGCAGACGCGGATTCGAAAATTGTGATTCGGAAACTAAAACCGTGGATTCGGAAACTAGGATTCGGAAACTCCAAGCGCGGATTCGGAAACTAAAAACCGCGGATTCGGAAACTAACACTAACGCAGCAACAGATACGTAAGTTGCAGCAACAGCGCGTGCAATGACTTGAATGGCACATTTTATTCCGATCTGGCTGTGTGCCTGAACTGCCTGTTTGGCTGAGCGTCAGTCTCTGGAAGAAGTAGGTTTCTTAACCTTATCAGATTGATATCCGTTACGAAGAAACACATGTTTGTGTTTTTTGGCACTTGAAGCAAAATGCGTCAAGCAACATATCGTATGAGACATGTCAATGAGTGACCTGGACAACTTCAAGACCTGCAGTTTCCACATCATATCATATTTTATACCGATCCGACTGTATGCCTGAATGGCCGTCTCTGCTGAGCATCAGTCTCTGGAAGAAGCAAGTCTCTTAACCTTATCAGATTTGTACCTTATTAACCAAGAAAATCATGTTCACTGGCCTCAAGTGCTGTTGCAAAGTCCATGTCAATTTGAAGTTCCATGGGGGTGAGAATTTTGATATCATCTGATCCTTGTGGAAAGTCCAAGTCAATGTGAAGTTCCATGGGGGTGGGATTTTTGATATCATCTGATCCTTGTGGACAGTCCAAGTCAATGTGAAGTTCCATGGGGGTGGGAATTTTGATATCATCTGATCCTTGTGGAAAGTCCAAGTCAATTTGAAGTTCCATGGGGGTGGGAATTTTGATATCATCGGACCCTTGTGGACATTCCAAGTCAATGTGAAGTTCCATGGGGGTGGGAATTTGGATATCATCTGATCCTTGTGGACATTCCAAGTCAATTTGAAGTTCCATGGGGGTGGGAATTTTGATATCATCTGATCCTTGTGGACAGTCCAAGTCAATGTGAAGTTCCATGGGGGTGGGAATTTTGATATCATCTGATCCTTGTGGAAAGTCCAAGTCAATTTGAAGTTCCATGGGGGTGGGAATTTTGATATCATCGGACCCTTGTGGACATTCCAAGTCAATGTGAAGTTCCATGGGGGTGGGAATTTGGATATCATCTGATCCTTGTGGACATTCCAAGTCAATTTGAAGTTCCATGGGGGTGGGAATTTTGATATCATCTGATCCTTGTGGACAGTCCAAGTCAATGTGAAGTTCCATGGGGGTGGGAATTTTGATATCATCTGATCCTTGTGGAAAGTCCAAGTCAATTTGAAGTTCCATGGGGGTGGGAATTTTGATATCATCGGACCCTTGTGGACATTCCAAGTCAATGTGAAGTTCCATGGGGGTGGGAATTTGGATATCATCTGATCCTTGTAGACAGTCTAAGTCAATGTGAAGTTCCACGGGCGGGGGAATTTTGATATCATCTTTTCCTTGTGGACATTCCAAGTCAATTTGAAGTACCATGGGGGTGGGAATTTTGATATCATCTGATCCTTGTGAAAAGTCCAAGTCAATGTGAAGTTCCATGGGGGTGGGAATGTTGATATCATCGGACCCTTGTGGACATTCCAAGTCAATGTGAAGTTCCTTGGGGTTGGGAATTTGATATCATCCCTGAATCCTTGGTGTAGACAGACACTACAACGCGATTCAGAAACTACGATTCAGAAACTATCGCGATTCAGAAACTACGATTCAGAAACTACGATTCAGAAACTATCGCGATTCAGAAACTACGCCTCTGAAACTAACGCGATTCAGAAACTACGATTCAGAAACTATCACGATTCAGAAACTACGATTCAGAAACTTTAGCGATTCAGAAACTACGCTTCAGAAACGATCGCGATGCAGAAACTATCCCGTTCAAAACTTGGGATTCAGAGCAACGATTCAGAAACTATAGAGCGCGATTCAGAAACTATCGCGATCAGAAAAGCGATTCAAAAAACTAGAGCGATTCAGAAACTACGATTCAAACTATCGGCGATTCAGAAACTATCGCGATTCAGAAACTATGGCGATTCAGAAACTATCGCGATTCAGAAACTTCAGAAAAGATCGCGATTCAGAAACTATCGCGATCTCGAAAAAACTATCAGGATTTAAACAAAGGATCAGATGATATCACAATTCCCACCCCCATGGAACTTCAAATTGACTTGGACTTTACACAAGGATCAGATGATATCTAAATTCCCACCTTCCCTACCTATGGAACTGTAATTCACGTCTGACTTGGAATGTCCACAAGGATCAATGATTCAAAATTCCCTCCCCGTGGAACTTCACATTGATTTGAACTGTCCACAAGGAACAGATTCTATCAAAATTCCCACCCCAGGAACTTCAAATTATTTGGATTGTCCCAAAGAAAGATGATATCAAATTCCCACCCCCATGGAACTTCACATTGATTTGGATGTCCACAAGGATCAGATGATATCAAATTCCCACCCCCGTGGAACTTCACATTGATTTGGACTGTCCACAAGGATCAGATGATATCAAAATTCCCACCCCCATGGAACTTCACATTGATTTGGAATGTCCACAAGGATCAGATGATATCACAATTCCCACCCCCATGGAACTTCACATTGACTTGGACTTTACACAAGGATCAGATGATATCAAAATTCCCACCCCCATGGAACTTCACATTGACTTGGAACAAGGACTCAGATGATATCAAAATTCCCACCCCCATGGAACTTCAATTACTTGGAATGTCCACAAGGAAAAGATGAACTTCATCTTGGAAAATTCAAAATTCCCACCCCCGTGGAACTTCACATTGACTTGGACTGTCCACAAGGATAAGATGATCTCAAAATTCCCACCCCCACATTGACTTGGAATGTCCACAAGGATAAGATGATATCAAAATTCCCACCCCCGTGGACCTTCACATTGACTTGGAATGTCCACAAGGATAAGATGATCTCAAAATTCCCACCCCCACATTGACTTGGAATGTCCACAAGGATAAGAAAGATGATATCAAAATTCCCACCCCCATGGAACTTCACAGTGATTTGCATTGTCCACAAGGATAAGATGATATCAAAATTCCCACCCCCATGGAACTTCACATTGATTTGGACTGTCCACAAGGATCAGATGATATCAAAATTCCCACCCCCGTGGAACTTCACATTGATTTGGAATGTCCACAAGGATAAGATGATATCACAATTCCCACCCCCATGGAACTTCACATTGATTTGGACTGTCCACAAGGATCAGATGATATCAAAATTCCCACCCCCATGGAACTTCACATTGACTTGGAATGTCCACAAGGGTCCGATGATATCAACATTCCCCCCCCAGCACGCGGATTCGGAAACTAAAAGCGCGGATTCGGAGGCGAAGATTCGGACATTCCAAGTGGAATGGAATTCGGACACTAACACTAACGAAGATTCGGACACTAAAATTCGGTGGGAACTTTGATATCATCTTTTCCTTGTGGACATTCCAAGTCAATTTGAAGTTCCACGGGGGTGGGAATTTTGATATCATCTGATCCTTGTGGACATTCCAAGTCAATGTGAAGTTCCATGGGGGTGGGAATGTTGATATCATCGGACCCTTGT
Organism: Cladocopium goreaui; assembly: GCA_947184155.2. Taxonomy (NCBI): domain Eukaryota; class Dinophyceae; order Suessiales; family Symbiodiniaceae; genus Cladocopium; species Cladocopium goreaui. Next base: position 227,160 of record CAMXCT020006810.1, read on the forward strand.
GGACATTCCAAGTCAATGTGAAGTTCCTTGGGGTTGGGAATTTTGATATCATCTGATGCTTGTGGACATTCCAAGTCAACGTGAAGTTCCACGGGTGTGGGAATTTAGATATCATCTGATCCTTGTGGTCATTCCAAATCAATGTGAAGTTCCATGGGGGTGGGAATTGTGATATCATCTGATCCTTGTGTAAAATCCTGATAGATTCTGAAGCGCGTTCGTTTCAAAATGGCGATAGTTTCAGAATCGTAGTGTGTGAATCGTAGTTTCTGAATGGCGTTAGTTGCTGAATCGCGATTGGTTCTGGATCGTAGTTTCTGAATCGCAATATAGTTTCTGAATCGCGATATAGTTTCTAAATCGCGATAGTTTCTGAATCGCGATATAGTTTCTAAATCGCGATAGTTTCTGAATCGCGATAGTTTCTGAATCGCAGTTTCTGAATCGCGATAGTTTCTGAATCGTGGTTTCTGAATCACTATAGTTTCTGAATCGGGATAGTTTTTGAATCGCGATCGTTTCTGAAGCGTAGTTTCTGAATCGCCACAGTTTCTGAATCGTAGTTTCTGAATCGTGATAGTTTCTGAATCGTAGTTTCTGAATCGCGTTAGTTTCAGAAGCGTAGTTTCTGAATCGCGATCGTTTCTGAATCGCGTTAGTTTCTGAATCGCGATAGTTTCTGAATCGCGATAATTTCTGAATCGCGATAGTTTCTGAATCGTAGTTTCTGAAGCGCGTTGGTTTCTGAATCGCAATAGTTTCTGAATCGGTGGAAATAGTTTCTGAATCGTAGTTTCTGAATCGCAGTTTCTGAATCGCCGTTAGTTTCTGAATCGGCTTTGAACCATATCGGACATATCCATTGGTCCATACTACATATCCATACATATCCCATATTCAACTGAGCAATGTTCAAAACATTAAATGTCGTCCGTTGAAAAACTCCCTTTTTTTTACGGGATTCCAAATGTGATAATCCTCAATCTTAAGGGTTCCCTTGAGGGTTCCCTTTTATCTAACCATAACTAACCATCAACCAACAGCGCTAGATCACACTCCACATCCAGCCACCATCCACAGGTACCGAGTCACGGGGTCTGCTGGGGATGAAAATGGCTCGACCGCTGGCTTCCAACTCCGCCTCCGTTTGAGATCTGGAACTCAGGGGATAAAAGACCCAAATGGGCATGGAAACAGCAATCAGTTATATGTCCATGATATATATATATATATACTCTTATAATATTGATGTATATGAGAGAAGATAAAACTAGGGATAGATGTTGTGACATTGTATTCCTGTTAATTGGAGACAACCAACCATATTCACCAAGCTTTTATGGTTTATGGGACTATAATGGAATACAATGGGATGTAGTGCGGATATAAGCAACACTAGACCATTTGAAAGGAACGATGATCGTTCCAAAACCTGGGTTTGCCATGGTTTGCCTAAAATTGGGATACCCATTTAAACATCCACCGCTTAATCAAGATGTTCCCTTTAAGCATTGCCATTTGTGGGGGATGCCCATTTTTAGACACACCCACTTTGAACCAAACCATCATCAGATTAAAGAGAACATCTGCAGGAAGCCGTTCTTGGTTTTTCCGATCAAGTACTGGGTCTACGGCCTAGTGTATATATGTTTAATATTTTTAATGTTAAACCAATTTGATCAACATTCAACAACCCATCATTGTTCGCATGTGTTGTATACATTCGTATATACCATATTCTTGCTGGATCTTCGATGTTTGGCCATCCTTTCTCAGCCTTGTCCAAGCGAAATTGACCACCAAGCACAGCATTGCTGGGCAAGCAATCACCAAAGCGTGGCCTTTGCGACCTATCGGAGACGTCAAATTCAGCAGATTTCAGCAGTATTTGGTGCAGCTTCAGCTGGTACATCATGGCAACCATAACCCTCCAACACACTGAATGGGTCTGTCTGAAAATGAGGTATCCCCTAAAATGGCAATATTCTAACAGTGAAAATGATCATCAACCAATGGATCTAGGGCTTTTCCTCCACATGTGCTTCCCATTTTGTGTTGGGAATTAGGGAAGATGCTTAGACTGGTTGGTGGTTTCAACCCCTCTGAAAAATACTAGTCACACTTTCGCACTTTCGCAATAGGTCCACACGACGGCCTCATAGGGCGGGCAGACGTGTTGACTGCCAAATAAAACCCCCAAAGCAGGGACCTCTCTCCGTCTCGACTGGCACCTCGTCGATCACAAGTTCACCTTACGCAGGTCAGTGGTTTTGCTTGCACACGGCAAGAAATTCCCAAACCATTCATCCAGCTTCGTCGTACGTTCGGACGGCACCTGGACTGGCAGTGTTGCTGTCCAAAAAGCAATTATGGAACCACTGGGCGTGGCATGTTGTAGGGGCAAAGTCACATGGCATGCCTTACTCAGCTTATGCATGTATTTCGAAAAGGACCTGGCTCTACGAAGAAATGGGTCAGGTGGCTGTGAAGACCCTGCTTTCCACTGCTTATGGTTAACATGATACCAAGGCCCAAACTGTGGTATGTTGAGATATGCGTCAAGGTAAAGCTGCCACCACGACCATCTCTGAACCGGCAGTGCGTCATTGTGCAGCGAAGCGATCCATTTGGTGAGCGCTTCCGTTTCAGGCAACACGTATGGCTGAGCTTCGGCAGGCATCTCAGTGGGAAATCTCCATTGAGTCATAGGCAACGGCTGCAAACTTGCTTTACTAGGCTGAGGCTTGGGAAGGCTGCGAGGCTGGGCTTTACTTATGCACGTCAGTCCTATGTCAAGTAGCATTTGGTGGAATCGCTTTTTGAGGTCTCGACGCTGGTCGAGCTGCTCGCACAAGGCTTGCCATTGAGCCATCAGAACCGGGTGTTCCTGAAAAGCTCTAGTTGCTGCGGCATCTGCTGCATCATTACCTAGAAAACACCAACGTTCAGCAGAGGAAGATTCGCAAGTCACTTTCTGGTGGCTAGCTACTTTGAAGACCCCTTGGCACAAATGAACTCCTGCTCTGAGCTCATCAGCTAACCTGTTGATGCAGTCATGGTTGGCTTGTTTGCGGTTCCATTTCCGATCAGGTGATGCAAGCATGGAGTTCATGAGTGTAACAACTCTAGCATTATCCGACCAAACACAAAACGAATGGCCTTTGTTGACGGCATCATGAACGGCTGCTGCTGCTGCTGTCAGCTCGGCCCTGACTACCGTCTGATGGCGCCCCGGTAGGCAACCCGCTGCTATCGGAGCAAAGTTCCACATATCTTGGGGAGAAGCAAGGACAACACCCCACCCGCACACTCTTGCAAACTTATCCTGCGGTCGCAGGCAGCTACCATCGGTGAAGTAATGTGCTGGTTCGCTAGGGCTTTTTGACACCAAGTTATGCGGAAGAATGCATTGTTCATATCCCGGCAGTTCGGCGAGGCTGGCACGAAACTGGTGGAGAACTTCAGGGGGCTGGAACCACCCCTGGAGGTATGTGGCTGGTGCCATGGCCAAAATTGCTTGTTGCTGGTCAAAAGAAAGATGGCTGCGGCACTCACTCAAAGCTTCACACTCCCAGTTACGGTGGTACAAGCTATCTTCTTGGTGGCAAAGTTTACACCTGGTATCACCTGGGTTGTCCCGGTGTTTCAGATGGTCAGCCGTGAAGAAAGTTCCATTCAAGGCACTACGCAGAATTGCACGGTCTCGCGGCTGGGTGGTCATACCTTCCATGGTAAAGGCTGCGCAACATTGGGAAAAGCCTACGAATGTCTGGCGTGAGGATGCTTCTGCGGCAACTTTGTAATGCCAGGCTTCTGTAAGGCGGGCAGCTAGCTCTTGTATGGGTGATTCCCAAATGTCAACTGGTGCACCTCTGGCATCTCGAAAAAACCCCGCATCATCCCATTGCCAAAACAGCTTGGTCAAGCGGTGAAAAACAACAGAACATGGGCCAACTTCGGGTTTCTTTCTGTTCAAGGTGGCCAAACGTGAAAACTGAGGGACACATACCTCAGGACGCATGTAGTGACGGCACTGCAAAACGGTCTGCCAGACAGCATGGTATCCAGGGTCTGCACTAGGGTGCTCTATCATGCTCAGGTGTATCAAAGGGCTGCAACCTGGTTTATGTTCTTGAAGGGATCTCATGGTGTTGGTACGCATGTCTTCGTACCACTTGTCTCCAAGGTGGGCTGAGGAGACACCGTGCAGCATGTTGGGCCATGCCACTGCCTTTGTAGCCCTAAGTTTCTGCTCATATGGTGCTGGCGACAAGGCAAGTGTTTTCCACCTCTCTTGGAAGGCTTCTATTTTCTGGGTTATAGTGAAGTTGGTGGCTTGCTTGGTGTATTGCATGTGTGCACCTACATCCCTAGCTGCAGACTTCACGGAGAAACCATGGAGAACAAAAACCTTGCGAAAGGAACCTTCGGTCGACCACAAGTAGGTCTTCTTCTTGTCTACTTGGAGGTCTAAAAGTTCCAGGATGTCAGTGAGGGCTGCTGTGCCTTGCAGGAGGGCATGAGGTTCTTTGGCTGTAAGCTCAAGGTTATCTACATATGAAAGCAGTCTCACAGTCGGCACTTTCTGTTTCACAAAGGTGTCGATGAGCTGGTTGCAAGCCACCATCCCTACCACACTAAGGCTACATCCTTCTGCCATACCCGTGGAACTACGCAAGGCAGGGCTGACAGAGCCTCTGATGCTGAACCTGCGCTCCATTTTGCAAAGCGCACTGCTCCACGCTCGAAGTATTGGTGCATTGACCCCCATGTGCTTGAGAACCTCAAACAAAGGCAGGCGAGGCAAGTGGTTAAAGCATTTGACCACATCAAGGACTGCGCCGCAGGTTGGTTGCGCGTTGGCTAGGTTGGATTCGATCTCTTGCTGTAAAGTCATCCACATGTCGGTGGCACTCCGACTTGGCAAGTTACCAAAACTATGGCTTGGTGTCAACGGCAACAAGTGTTTGAGGATTTCTTTGGACCTGATTGAAGCCCAGGTGCGATACACGAGTGAGAAGATTGTAATGGGTCTGTAACCTGTCACAGCAGCTGGTTGGTCATACTTTTCGAGGCTGTGTACAATGCCAACTAGCCATTGTTGTGGCCACGTCATTTCACCCAGTTCTATTTTGCGTAGGATGGTCAAGATGGCATCTGTAAGGTCACAAGGAAGGTTCATAAGGTCTTTACGTGTCCAACCATCAGGCCCTTGTGCTGCAGAAGGTTTCTTCTTGCGAAGGGCTGTGTACCACTGTTCACGTGTAATAAGTAGGTAAGGCAATTCAGGCCCTGGTGGATGCGCAAGCTGGAAAAAGGTTGTAAGAGGCTCCCAGTGTTCAGTGGGTACATGAAGGTGAGTGTCCCAACGTTTTTGCCATTCCAACTGGAATCTGGAAAACATTTCTTCAAGCTGTCCTACAAACCTTTCTTGTCTGACGACCTGTCCTGCCACCAAGCCATCAACATTTCCTAACCACACTTTATCTTCGCAAGTCATGATCGGCACTTGGGGACCTGTGTTGGTGCAGATTTCACCTGGCCAAAAGGTGGCTGGTTGTGTCAAGGTGATGGAGCTGTCTTCTTGGTCAACCTCTGCAATCGTGCCCTGAGTCGAATCCTGCAGGATACAAACGGGTGAGACCGTGGGCTTGGCAAAGTCACGGAAAACCTTATTGGGATTGGTGGCTCTGTTTTGTTTGGCTTTGGCCACTAGTTCGGCTTGGAGAATCCTCTCATAGTTTTGGACCTCACCACGCACGGTAAGGTATACTGCAGAAAGGGCTGCTTCGGTGGGTAGTTCTTCCGGGAGCTGGGAAGGTGCGTGTGGCTGCTTGGCGGGCAGGCTGCTCCACCACTTACGGAAATTGCCAAAACCAGTTGCTTTTTAAGATGGCTCTCCATTCTCTAGTGGCGTGGACATGCTGGCTGCTATTCCACGGCTGTGCTCTATACAGCTTAGCAAGTGACTCAAGCCTTCTCACCTGTGTGAACCATCTTTGGTGTTGCAGGTTATTTCCTTGGAACTCAGGGATCAGTTCACCATGGCGGCTTGCCTTCAAGGGACGTGCATGATTCAGGAGCTTGCGCGTTGTCTTGGTTTGACAACGGCCGCGCTGCATAGGCAAAAGGCCCGTTTTGGCTTGGTGTTGGAGATTGGCATGCAATCTGTCTTCGAGGGTTTGGGCTATGTGGACACAACATTGCTCAGGGCTAGATTCTGGTGGGAGCACATAGTCAGCGCATCCTAACTCACCGCTGCACTCTTCCCAAGGCAATTGCTTGGGCATGCGCCACAGATGGACATGAACATCTTGCCCTGGGTCAGAAAAATGTGCCAACAACGCCCCATGATCTGGGGAGACATGATGAATGATCTCTGCTTTGCGAAAGAACTGTATCATTTCAGGAGAAACCCAAATGAAGTCTTTGGTGGTGGCATTCTTGCATGTTTTGGCTATTTCGTCACCGTAGCGTTCTCTTTGGAGCGTCTGTACTTCTCGCCAGCCCAGTCTTTCCCACATTTGAGGCTGCTGAAGCATTTGACCCTCTTGGTTGAAATCACCCATGATGAATCTTGGACCTCGAAGGTTTTGAACGACGTGCATCGTGGCTATCGCTAGGAGCTGGTCAGTTGCTTGTCTGACTTCCGTGGAGTAGGCTTTGTGGGAATGCCCATAGATGACTGCCCCATGTACCCAGCTGTCTCCGCAAAGAAAAGTGTTCATGGTACATCTTGCCAGGTTCCATTGCTCTGGTGTGCAATGCATCTGGAGTTTACGGCTTGGGAGGTTGGTAACAAAAGCTGTGCCTACGTGAGTTCCCCCGACGGCTGTCAGGGCTTGTGATCTGTAAGGTGCTGGTGCTCCGTGGTGGAGATTCATGGTCTTATCTGCAAACCGTAGCTCGTTTTTTGAACTTACGGATCCCCACAGGTGATAAATGAGTTTCACAAATACCCCAGATAGCTCTGTCTGATGAGGGCAATTGAGAAAAACTTGATGCTTTGCGCATCAACCCGGTCGGATTGATGGCTCCCAAGGTGAGGCCCGGCTCTGGTGGTGGGCCAGGATTCTTGGCTTCCCCAACTCTAATTAAGGTCTGAGTCAAAAGGATAGCGTGCATAGCTATATCTGAGACCTCTGCGTGCATATTCTGGCCCATGACGACGAGTCATTCATTGGTCTTGGGTCGTTTGTTGGTAAACAACGCTTCAATTTTGCTCATTTGCTCCTCCAGCTTTGCTTCGAGCAACGACTTCATTGTATGTTCTTGCTGGTCAGCTTGGCTTTTCAAAGCCTGTACTTGGTGTGCAACTTGTGTATTGTGTGCATGCTGCTGTTGCTTGAACGTCGTCATGGAACCTGACAGCTGGGTGAGATTGTCAGTCAACGCACTCACTTGGCTTTCCAGTTGAGCCATGCGCTGGCTGGTCTGGGCATCCATTGGATCATCCTCTTTCTGGGTGTGGCCTTCTTTGTCTTGGATAGCTGCAAGGATTCTTTTCTCGATGTTGTGCTCGATCGAGGCCAATTGCCCAGGGCTTGGGCCTGCATGTTTTGGTGCTTGCTGCTTGCGGGCATTGGCCCATGGGTCATTGACCTGCAAGGGGTCGGCTTGCCCTTGGTCTAGCTGCTGAACATTGGCACTCGATGCAGCCAGGTGTCGCAAAGTGCGCACTGAGGCAACTGGTGCTCCTTCGTTGGATGCTGCTTGTGGCTTCGATGATTGCACTTCACTAATGAGGACATCTCCATGTTCCATGGTGAAGATATAGTATTGGGGTTGCTCTGTGGCATGTGCAATCCATATCAGGCCTTGTCTGTCAGCAGTGAGACCTTGCGTGTGAGAAGGTCTGGCTTGCCATCCCCATGTGTCAAAGACTTTCTGGATCGACTGCTTGGTGCTGCCAAAAGGCAAAGGAGCGATCTTGAACATTTTGGTGGCTGTTCCATCGAGATACGCAACTTCTGGTCGATGCTGCTTGTGGACCTCAGCTGCATGGGCAGTGCTGGTGCGAAGACCAAACCGGTCCCCACTTCTTGCAATGTGGGTATGGTGTTCAGTGGCCTGCTTGGCAATCATGGTATCATGAAAGGTCTTCTTTGGAAGCCACACTACCCTGCATGTCGGGCATGGATCACGCCCACTCTGCGTACGTGGCTCAAGGTAGAGGCCATCCTTGCTGTTGAATTGCATCAAATTGTCAGCGCTTTCTGCTTGCAGTCTGAGCACTACTGAGAACATGTCTGCTTCTTCTGGTTTCATCTTCTGGTAGTTCTTACTGAGGAACTGCCTGTCCCAAACGTCTAACAGATCACCTTTGTTCAGACTGGCAAAGTGCTCGAGGTCCAGGATAGCTTTGACAGGCTTGTTTTGGAGGGACGGCCATGGAATGGTGGTCTGGTCTCTGTACAGCACAGCTCGTACTACTTTGGTGTCAACTTGATCAATGGCAGTTGGCTGTTGAGGCAAAACTCTGGAGACCTGTTGTTGCCCCAGTTGGAGCAAGGCAGCTGTCAGGATCATTGGCTCTTGAGTCTCTGGGCACGACGCTGGGAAACGTACTACCTGATGGTGCTGCGGCAGGCTTTCGTCTTGGAAATCCAACACCAACATTCCAACTCCTTCTGCACTCAAAGCCTTGGTCAAGTGAAAGAAGGGGGCAGCATCCTGGATATTGACTACTGCAATTCCACGCTGATTCATCTGCATTTGGTGCAAGGTGATCTGGCCTAAGGGAGTGCCATCCTGTTGCTGGAAGATACCATCAGGTATTTGCACTTGGGATGCCTGAGGTGCCATCCATTTGCTTTGTGCAGGCTTTTTGTGTTGCTTGTTCTTTCGACCTCCGATAGGCTTGCCTGTGCTCAGTCTAGCTGCTATCTGTGCTTGGAGTTCTTCTGTCAACACCAACTTGATCGGAGGTTGTAGTGCTGAGGCTTTTGTCTTGAGATCCGCCCATGGTCTGGCTGATCCAAGCGTCTGCTTGAGGGAGGTAGGGCCAAGCGTCTGGTTGAGCTGGGCTATCACGCTGGGAACCCTGTCTGGTTTCACTCCATGCTGTTGTAACAGTGTGGAAAGCTCCGTGTTGTGTGATTCCAGCATCCCTCCAAGTCTGAGCTCAGCAACTGGATCTTGTGCATTGTTATTGTTGACCAAGTGGTGAGCAAACAGTTCTCTCCACTTGATGGCATCTTCGACTGGCATGGGATAGGCTTGTGTCTCATCTAGCTCTTGCGCCATGATCCAAGCAATGGATTGGAAACCACAATCAGCTGGAAAGGCATCCTTGGCCACTTTGTAGTGGAATTGGAAGACATTGCCAAGAGCTTCTACTGCCCATTGTTGCACCTGTGCTACTGCCGTGTGTGTGGTGGTGATGTGGATATCATCTCCGTCAATCCGAAGGGATAAGGGGAACCAATGGCTGTCGAACCAACACGCAGTGTGAACCGAAAACTTTCTACCGTTAGACTGGGAGGCTTCGATGGCACTAGCAATCCACTCATCAAACTTCTGTGGTGCATCTTCATTTGAATCGATCATGATCGGCTCAGTTGTGTTCGACAAGTTTGGCTGCCCCAACATGCTGAGATAGAAAGCCATCTCGTCCTGTGCTACCCATCCAAGTTGCTGCCACAGGGCATCCAATCTTGTGCAACCTTGCAGGTTTGGGGCTGTTTTCGGTTGGTCAACCCGGCCATCTCTGAGGAGGATGATCTGCTGTGGTTTCACCTTGGTGTAAACAGGAACATGCGATCCAACCGCTGACAAAGTTTGGACCGGTGTCGGAAGGTCCACAAGTTTGCTTTCTGCTGTGGCTAGCTGGCCAATCGTGGTGCCTGGCAGGCAATGTACTTTGTGTAGTGGCTGTTGTGGATGTCCTACCCATGCCGGGTTAGTCTGAGGCAGCTCTGGCATTGCAGTTGCAGGTTGTTTCTCGGCTTCGTCATGTTCCTTGGTCAAGGATACCTGAGGGCACGAAAGTTGTGCATGTCTCTTGGCGTCTGGAGCTGCATCACTTTCAGCCACACGCTTGCGGTTGGCAAAATGCATCATACCTCCGTGGGTACCGTAAGCTGGAGCCCCTGGGCTGCTATGGTCTTTTGGGTTGAGTCCCTCGTGGGTATCTCTTTCATTTGACTTCGCAGCAAGCCATGGATCATTGGCAAGGAGCGGGTCTGGTTTGGTGGTCATAACTTCTTGCATGGGCACTGGCGGCTGATCATTGGTCTTGCGGGGTGCAAAGACTTGGGCATGCATGAGTCTGGCTGAGCCTGCTGGTATGTCTGTACAAGTGGTCTGTCTTTTTGCATTGCGCTGGGCGTTTGCATCTGCTGATCTGTCATCGGCTGCACCTGGCTGCATGGGCATGTGGCTTGTCATGCCTTGTGCAAGACTGGCTTTATTCGCTTCTACAGGCAGGCTGAGAGCTGGGATTGACTGGACTACTGTGTGATCACTTGCATTGCTGGCATGCATGTGGCGGAACCCTACCTCAGCTGCACCCTCGGCTGGTTTGTGCAAGGACAAGGTATGTACATCTGTTGTGCATTTCTCTGGTAGTGGTCCTAACATGTGACATGGGACAACTGCCACGGGTGCACGGATGTTCGACCCTGCCTCGGATGCACAGCTGGATTCCCTACGGATGTGGTCACTATGTACATCGGGTGCACTCTCACTCTCCAAGACGGACCCTGAAGCGGCGGAAACGACCCCTGCCTCGGATGCTCGGATGCAAAACCCTGCCTCGGGTGCTTGGTTGGCTTCCCTGCGGAAATGTGCACTATGTACAGATGGAAAAAACCCCGCCTCGGATGCTGATCCATGTGTCAGACTAGGGATACCTGCCTCGAACGCACGACCGCAAGACCCTGCCTCGGCTGTTCGTTTGGCTGCACTTTGGAGATGTGAGCTGTGTACATTGAACGCCAACCCTGCCTCGGATGCAAGTCCTAGTGCAAAACTTGGAAACCCTGCCTCGGGTGTTTGGGCGACCCGTGCCTGTGTGGTTCTGAAATCACGAGCGTCTGATGGGGACCCAGCCTCGAATGCATGGACATGATGCAACTTGCATGACCCTGCCTCGGATGCACGGTTGTTCCCTGCCTCTAACGATCCGGTCGACATGAATGTGGGTGACCCTGCCTCGAGTGTTTGACGGATGTCTCCTACTGAGCATGAAACAAACTCTCTACCCGCCTCTGATGCATGCAGTGTCATTTGATCCAAGTTACTCGCAAGGGCAGTGCATGATCCTCTGGATCCGGGAGTTGCTGTGTTGAGCTTCTCTGAGATGTCACTTCCACCAGTGTGGTCGTCCTGCGGCAAATGCACATGCTGATAGACGAAAAAATCAGGACTGCATGGAGTTTCGTCTTCGTGTACATGAGCATCCGTTTGCTTGTTCATGACGTCATTGACCAAAAAAGGTGGTTGGACTGGGAAATCTTCAAACACAGTCATTGGTTCCAGCACTTGCAGAAGTTCACATGTGGACGGCATGTCATGTTCAAACCTGTCAGTGTCATGCGTGGAGACCTGATCAACAAAACTTGGAATAGGCTGGTTGGCCTGCTCTTCACTTCCATGATTCATTGCAACAGGACCTGAAAGGTGTGCTGTGATCTCCTGGGCTGCATGTTGAGTCATCTGAATCTGAACATATTGGTCTACTTCATCCGGAGGCAGCGAGGTGACCGGGTGATCAAGACGATTCAGTTCTCTCTCAAACAACAACGTCGACCGATTGTGAACATTGTGAGGCCAAGTGATGTTTCTGGCTTCAATGAGTTCCCTACAGATGTTGCCCATGACATGTCGTGGTGGTTGCACTGACACCGGAAAGCCATTTTTCATCAGTTGGAAAAACAAGTTAGAATACATCCATGCCCCCTGAAGCGGCGATGCCATCTGTCCAACCCCTGCCAGCAAAAACTTCAACGTAAATGGTTCGGAGTGGTCAAGGTACCTGGGATCAAGAGCATTGAGGATTGCAACTTCTTTTGGATGTGGATGTCTCATTCCATGAAACCAATCTTTTCCAGCTTTAACCATGGTTCCTAGTGGGATCAAAACTCCGTACAGGCCTTTGGTAAGGATTCTGGAAAGTGAAAACCCTTGTTGTCTGCATCCGCAATGGCAGGCTCCTAACTGGCTACCCCACGAGTGTGTGGCTGTGGGCAAAGCTTTGGCTGCGTTGATGACACTGTGTGAGATTCCCTGCGGTTGATCATGGAAATGTCTCAGTTCAAAGGCACTGAGACTCAACTGGCTGCTTTCATCAGGCGGCAAGTGTGGATGAATCTGCATGAGGTGCATGATAGACGGACAAAACTCCATCTGTGGCATGTCTGGGATCTCCTGAATACCTAGCATAGGCATTGAAAGGCATGCCCACCATCTGGTTCTGTGTGCAGGCCATGTGTGATGCAGTGTGAGCACCTTTTGGTGCAAAACATAACCGGTCTGCTCAGTGAAGGCCCTCAACATGTTCTGAACCCAAATGGAGTCATGAGCTTCCTTGGTACATTCCAGTGTGATCAATGGTGACCTTAAAAGATACCCCATCTTCAACAAGGCTGGAAGAGAACTACTTCGTGGGTCGGCATGTTCTCGACGATCTCCAAGGGAACTGAAAGGTTGGCATGCTATTCCTCCGTTCAGTGGCATGGGATGTCCTTTGGTGACATCGGCAACTTGTTTCACAACGTGTGGGTCACCTATGTCCCCCAAAATGACCGGGGTATCCCTTTTTCTGTCCAACCATTCCACAAACTTCTCATTGTAATCCACATAGCATGCTGCATCTGCATTGCAAAAGGGCAAACCAGTGCTGACTACCCCCAAGCCCGAACAAACCTCAATGATCTTGTTCAAGTTGCAAACATCAACCCCTTCATGTTGCACAACAAACGTAGCAGGTGAGGAGGAAATCATTGGGAGCCTTCCACCTTTGATGAGCTTTCCTCTGAGGATGGAAAAGGTAGTGGATCCAGTATCCAATTCAACGTCGGTGACAAAATCTTGTTTGAAAACAGCACTGCGACAAACATGGTATCCTGGACACCTGATGATCAGCTCTGCAAGAATTGTCACTTCAGAAAAATCACTGCAATCGCTAAATTTCTGCTCCAGCTGAAGTGGAGGCAGTTCTCTCATGGCTAATCCCGATGAGGAAAGTCACTTCCAAGAAATTGGCTCGGCCCACCCAACCAGCTGAGAGGTTTCTTGGACCAGGGCTGAAAAATACTAGTCAGTTGGGATGATTATTCCCATTATATGGAAAAATAACAAATGTTCCAAACCACCAACCAGTAGATATCCATAGCTGCGAACCACTCCCAGCCATTGGATAGAAAAGCTGCCAACACCCCATCAACTCACACCTGTCCAGCGCAGAGGGAGGTTCTCCCCGTAGGATAACGCAGATCTCCCGGAGAGCCTAGGGATGGCGCTCATCACCAAAACGAGTCCCGGTGGAAGGTGGACAACTGAATTGACTTGAAATGGAATGAAATCCATGACTTTCATTGATTTTCTATATGATTTTCTATATGTTTCCATTCTTTCTGGGTCCTTTAACTTTTGATTTTCATTGATTTTCTATATGGTTTCCATCTTTTCAGTTTTCCCAAAATCAAAGATTGATCCAGATTGATCCAGATTGATCCAGCCACAGCTGGAGGTGCAAAGTTGCTGTGTGAAAATCAGGCCTGAGAGCCTCGCGAAAAAACCACTCACAAAGAAAGCCAAAGTGTAGCCTTCAACGAAGACTGTGGACATCAGAACATGTTCCAAAAACTGAGCCCTTCGCGGTGAGAACCTCACTTAAAAAAAAACATCGATCGATTCGGATTTGGAATGAACATCTCCTACGACTCACCCCCCGCAGCATAACCCCATGGGAGGAATGTGGGAACTTCACCTGGAACCACTATCGATTTGGTCTAGAGCCAGCCTTTTTATTGGGATTGGAACTTCTACCAGTGAAACCTCCATTTTGGCAGATCTCCGCCTATGGCGAAATCAGTGGTTTTGCTGTGATCTCCCCAACGTTCTTGATGAACCTATGCAAGATCAGAGGTTTCCATGTAAACAAACTATAGAAAAACCTGACGAATGGTTTCAGCACACCCTAAAACACCACACCATCTGTTGTTCTCTGCCATGTTCTTTCTGACAAACGCATTTTTTTGTTGCAGTTCCATTTTTGGTGAAATCCCAATGTTTGCTCACATCTTCATTAAGTTTTACATAGTTTTACCATCTTTCACCACCATTGTTCATGGTGAAATCCTCTCAAGTATCCTCAATCAAACATGGCCGGGAAATCGCCAAAGAAAAGTTTCTAGCTGAGAAAACCCATTGAACCAATTAGTTGTTGGTTATTTTCCCTGCGCCATGTTTGACACCGGAGGTGCCTTGTTGCAGCGCCAGCAGCGCCGTGGAGGACGCCGGATGCGCCAGGTTTTGGGGCTCAGCGTTGCAGCGGCAGTTCAGCTCAGCAGCCCAAGGTAGCAACCAGGCCTTAGAGGGGCAAGTTGTGGGTATCGCATAGAGATACAATTGAGATATAGATAGATATAGGAGGTTTTATGCGATATATTAGGGATATAATAGGGATATATCATCCACAGTATGATTTTTGGGTCTGTCTGAAAACGAAGTATTGGTACACCCTCATGTCACGGCCATTTCAATAGGAAAAACGATGATAAATCATCATTTTTTGGGGGTACCCTATTTTCAATCAAACCCACATTTTTTTACGAATTAGTCTTGATTAATCAAGACAAACTGATATAGTTAAATCCTCTCAAACTCCAAAGTTGATTAAGTCACTGATTTCCGTAACTAGTAACTAGCTAGTCAATTTTTGTTGTGACGTGATCAACATGGCAGGGTTTTCTGACAAATCACAATTGCCGGGGAAGAACTTCAGGTTTCTAAAAACCATCTGCAAACATCGTTTCGAAATCGGACAATTTGGGTTTGAAGCCATGGACCAATGGAACTAAACTGTGACACTGACATGGAAGAAGGACAATTCAAGAGGATAATATGACTTTGTACCCTCCAAAGAATTCCTAAAGTGGTGGTTTCACTTATCCAGTTCATTTGGATGACAGACCATACTCTCCAATTTGTCATCCAAATGTCTGACCTTGCTGGTGGCCATGGTCCAATCAACAGAAGAATTCCCATGGATGATACACGATATTTCCCTTTACATTCACATGATGTTCCCATGATATTCACTATATTTCACTATATTTCACTATATTTCACTATACTCCAATGATATTCCCATGAAAAAATCCCATGCCGTCCCAGCTAGGGAAGATTCGGCCATCACCTCCCATGGCCACATATTTTCGAGCTACCCATGCAGTGGCGCCCAACAACAAACGGATGCGACCAGCCATTTCCAGAGCAGCTTTGGAAATCCTGAGCTATGGCAATCTATGGCAGCTGTGGTGTAAAAAACATTGGTTTACCATGGTTTAAATGGCCATGTTCTATAGGCAAATTATGGCAAATTATGGTAAATCATCGATAAATGGACCGGTTTCCATAGTGCTGAAGTACCAGAAGGTGCATCCCTGGAGGGAAAAGTGCAAACATGATTCTTTTTTAAAATAACTAAATCATACTAAATCATTGAAGATTGGATGAACAGGGAATTCCACAAACAAATATCAAACTGGGTTGACCTTGCTGGAAATTGGGTATGAAAATGATTGCCATAGCCAGCTGGAATGGTTGACTGCTTAGCAGTTTTTTCATATTCTGATCTGCGATGAACCTGAAGTTGGATGGTGATTTTCTCGATGCGCTTGATTTTGAGACAACTGAGTAGTTTGATTGAAACAGTCAACAGTTTGATTGGGGATCAAACCGCAGGGTGATGGTTTGAACTCTGATCTTGCCGAGCCATTTTTGGTACCCCAGTATCCTCCAGCATTCCTGGACCTTGATCCAGCGGCTTTCCTTGATGCCGTTTGTTTTAACTGGCAAGTTAGAAACCACAGCCATGGATAAACATGGGAACTTCTCAAACTTTTTTGATTGAAACCCAAATTGCTGATTTGATCGGATTTCGGATGAGTTATTTAATACAATTCACGTGAAAATCGCTGTTGTCATACGGCCATTTGGGGATGAGTCCCCGCATAGAAACACCATACCCTCTGGTAAACTAACATAGCCATTGAAAATGGCCATTTATAGTTGATTTGCCCATTAAAAATGGTGATTTCCCATAGTTATGTTAGTTTACCAGAGGGTAATTCCAGATCTGATTTGGCTCAAGCTACGAGAAACCTCCAGCCGCATAGACGGTGGCTTCAAAGGCCAAAACTACCTCGAGATGCTCAGGGGCTTGTCTCAAAAGGGGGGAACCATCCGAAACCAAAAAAGGCCACAAAAACGGGTGTAAATACAGCCATTTTATGGTAATATCATGGTGTCATGATGGAGTAATGATGGTGATACCATTAAGATATAACTAAAATTACTTAAATATATATTTGTAGTGATAGAATGGGGATATAAATAATATAATATAATGTAATATAATGTAATGTAATAATAATATAATATAATATAATATAATATAACATAAATATAATATTATAATATAGTATAATGTAATATAATGTAATGTAATAATAATATAATATAATATAACATAACATAATATAATATAGTATAATGTAATATAGTATAATATAATATAATACAATATAATATGAAATAATATAATATAATATAAATATAATATAATACAATATAATATAGTATAATATGATATAGTATAATATAATATAATGGGGCTATGATGATTACTTGTTGATGATATATATATTTTTTTTGGCTGACTGCACATGGGAACGATCACTCGTTGCGGCAGCTCGCAGCAAATTCTGGTCTTTGCCTCTGCACCCTACCCTCCAGCGTAGTCAGCACCGATTTTGGTGCCCATGGCTGTGCAGGTCATGTGTCTGCAACGCTCAACAAAATCGGCTGGTAGGGTAGGTGCCTTCACCACCTCTTCGGGTGGTGGAAAATGTGAGAAAAATCCCTCTGCTAGCGCTTTACATAAAGCAGGAGGATACTCCTTCAGTTTCGCTGTTCGAAACTGGCCGTTCTCGTCGACGCCAATGGTTTGGGCTCGTGGAAGGTGAGCACATACCGCGTTGGCTCGAAGGAACTTCGGCAGGTCAGGAAGGTTCAAAGACAGCAAGCCTGTGCGCTTGGCGCTATCTGCTCCCAGTAATCCCTGCGCAAACTCATAATGGCGAAACCCTGGCAAAGTGGCAATCATTTGGACAATGGGCAGCCGCCAGATGCTCGCTGCTTGATCATCGGCGGGTTCGGCCGGATGCTCCAAAGCCCCACAGCTCTCCACGGTGGACAGGACTACCATTGCCTTGAGGCTAAAGCCAAGGAGTAGATGTCCATCCATGAGCTGTCGTTTCTCCTTGAGAGAGACCGAATGGAAGCCCCACAGTGCTGATGCCGTGCGAAGGACTCGAGGACCTCGTCTGTGCGAGCCAGCCACATGCTTCCCTCGCGCCACAGACCATGTGCAACAGGGGGGCCCACTGAGGAACCCGATCACGAAGCCAGCACGCATCGACTCAAGCCAGAAGCTCTGTGTCTTCTGATTGCCAATGTCGCCCCATGTAGAATCTATTACGATATCAAGGGAAACTACATAAAAACCTTCTAATTTCTGCTGGCGACCCAGTGCGTCAAGGAACCACTGGAAATCCCCTGGCCTTCTTCGACCCGAGTAGGCATGAAGGACTACTCGTTCTCGAAAGACTGGTCGCGGGCAGGTTAAGGTTGGTCTCCACGGTGATGGGGCAGTGGCCAAGTCGCAGCACCATTGCTCATAAAGATCAAGGTGATGGAGATGCTCTGTGCCTGCAGTCTCATACCGGATCTCAGTGAGAAATCCCCATGCCGAGGGCTCCAAAAGAAACTCCAGCGCTGATAGTGCAGTAGCCCGTGGTGTCGCAGCATCATACTCCTCTAACAAGGAAATCGCTTGATGCACATGTCGGAGGGTGAGCTGCGTTTGCGTCCAACTGATGTCATACGTCTGGATGCATGTTCTCATCCGATGTTGCAAATCACCTGTCACAAGTACAGGAGAGTCCATGATCAGCAGAATGAGTTGCTCAAATAGGTGAACATGATGTAGGTCAATTTCACCTGGAGGCTTCTGGAGTGTTCGTGGACCTGCTGCTTGTTGAACAGGGAGTAGATCATCATGTTGCGCTTTCAGAATGGCATTGTCTCTGGAGCCAATACCTGGCATGATCGGGGTCTGCGTTGCCCTCGTGCATAGTTGTGCTCGGCATTGATCCGACCGACGAAGATGTGCCTGCAATTTATCAAATGAATGATATTCTTTAAGACATACTTCACAGCCAGTGTGGGTGATCCAATGGCGTTCTCGCGCACAAATACCATGGACTTTGAAGAGATGTGCTCCCTCACCAGCTTTTGACTTGCATCGAATGCCGCACGACATGCAACCATAGTAGCCAGTCTGATGTTCAATTGGAATATTTGGTCGTACTGGTGCAAATTGAAGCGGTCCCCAGTGCGCCAGGTGTCCAAGAATGTCATGATGAAGGCGACGTAGAAGCATGTCATCTTGTCGATGGAGCTGTGACAATTGAAGTCCACGTTGAAGCAAAGTCTTCCAGTAACTACGATGGTAGCGGAGCACATATTCCCAAGCAGGGAAATGTTCCTCTGGATTGCGCAATTTGGTGGTGTGCTCAACGAGACGCCAGAGCCATTGTAGATCCTCTTTGATCTGTTGGATCCATTGTGTATCCGCTCGGATGAGGGCCCAGGGCGTGACCTCTTCACAGCGGTAGAGCAGTCCAACATAGCGCAGCCTTGATATCCGGAGAAGATCTTCTGGAGCTGGTAGTTGGGTCTGCACAAGGATTTCATCATCTGGAATGGCACTGTCTGGTGCGCACTTCAACAACCTTCTGTAAAGACGAAGGATAGCTCCATTGAAATAGGTTTTGGATCTGACATCGTCCAGAATCCAAGATTCCGTTCCATAGGATATCTTGCTGGTCACGAGGGTCATGAAAAGTTGGGTTCTTTTGTCGGCCGAAAGGGCCCGGTTCTGAAAGAGCAATTTTCGATGGAGATTGAATGCGTTGTTGCCAATGGCAATGCGTCTTCTCATCTCTTTACGACATGTGCCGCTGTGGTGTGTCAGGCCACCTAGATGGGTGTAGTCGCCCACGACAGAAATGTAGTGGGTGCCATACTCAGTCAGGATCATCATCCTCTGGCCTTGTTGTGGACTGAAGTATTTCTGCTTGAGTGCCCTGGAACCTTGTCCTCTGAAGGATAGGAGTATCTCTGTCTTCCCTTTCTGGAGATTGGGAGTGACTCCATGATTCATGCACGTCTCCAGAAGCACACTCGCAGCCAGTCCTGCTTTATGTTCTACTCCATGGGCTGTGGTGGACGTCACTGTTATACAGAGGTCGTCCATCCAGGTTGGCCCCAAAATGGAGTGCTGATGCATGGGCCCTGCATGAAGGTCCAGGAAAAGGCCAGGTGTACTCACATCATTGATGGTCTCCAAGATGTCGAGGTCCTGCATCTTCTGCTCGACCGTAGTCAGCAAACGGGCAAACATGTACCCAAACACCACGTCCGCAAAAGGGTCGCCCGGTCGAGTGCCTACCCGAGTGTGGGTGGCATCAGTCTGGCCATGTACTCGAAAATGTGTGTTGGTATGTAGCGCTTGTAGTGCTCTCGATAGGTGTGGTGGAAGTCCAGCCATTTCCGTTGCTGCGGGCAACTGAAGGAGTTGATGTAGGTCACTGACTGCATCTATAGGGAGTCTCAATCTCTCCGCAATGGATGCCAGCAGGGTGTCCGTGATGACGCCACCAATGGCGATGGGTCGAAGGACTCGATAGAATGCTTCCTGAAGGTCCAGGAAGATCATGGCGTGAGATCTCTTCGCCTGTCGAGCCATACGTGCAGTGGATCGAAGATAGTGCACTCCCATGGTGACTGGGAAATGGCGTCGCCCTCCGACCTGTTGATGTTGGAGGAATGCCTCGTAGACATTTGCTTGATGGTCACGGACCGCTCGATGTAGCGTCTTCCCTACATGAGAGCTGATGAGCAAGGACCTGTATGAAGAACATAAATTCTGTGGTCCCTTGCGCTTCCAGGCTGCAACAAGCAGGCCTCCTTTGTGCTGGAGCGCTTCTTGGCCGTGTGTACAGAGTTTGAGCATCTGTGTGAATGTCAACCTTGCCATTTGGACGGGATGTCTGTGGCAAAGTTCTGGTGGTACATGATCATCGCCTACCGCTTTGTGAGGTCGAACCCGTCGGTATGCATGTTCAAGGTCCGTCAAGGTTGGAACATCTTCAGGACGAAGCTCCAAGTCCTTCTGCATGAAGGTGCTCAGATCTTGAATCCAATCCTGACGCAATTCGGATGCACTAACTCTGTGGCCTCCTTCCATCGTGCCAAAGAATTCAGCCCAACAATCGGTGAGCTCCGTTGGGGTTGTACATGGTTGTCCTTGTTCATTCAAAATCCATGGCAGTGGTGAGGTCCGACGTAATTTCGGATTCGTCGGTCCAATCACTGGCTTGAGGGTGTTGAGTATGGTGGAAGCTGCACAATCCGGAGGAAGGGCCGTGATGATCTTTTTGACATGCACACGCTTGGCAGCAGTCAATTCGCCTCGAAGCTGTCTGGAGACGAGATAGAGCTCGATGCGTGTTTTCAAGCCGTGAGCTGCCAAAGAATTTTCAAATTGTACAGATTGTTCTTGGCGGTCACTGTCGATTCGACCTGCCCATCTTTGGAAAAGTCGAGTCATGAACTCCTTTTGCTGACGTTTCTTGTTGTCTTTGGCAGTGCGTTGGAGCCGTAGCTTTTGGGCTCGAAGCTGCCAAGTCCGCTCAGAGATGTAGGATTTCTTTGGTCCTTGTCTTTTGGTTGGGCATTGTTGATGCAGGACTTCAAGCACATGCTGGTTGAAGTGGTCCACCTGGTTCTCAATGTCAGCCTGCCATGGTAGCGGAGCATAATCATCAAGGCCTTTTGCCAAATCCGCCGTCAGGATACCTGTTCGGTCATAGGATTTGATCTTCTGGTTCTTTTTCATCTTGTGGCCAGCTTCTTGCCATGATAGTTCGATGGCCATGGCACGATGATCTCCCAGGTGACCCAGGTCGAGGTGGTCCAGACTGCAGGATTGTGTGCAGTCTGTCACCCAGTGAATCGGGACTAAGACATAGTCTATCCGATATTCCGCATCTTCTGATGGGTGCATCCATGTGGTTTGATGTCCCTCATGTAGAGTGAGAGTGGAAGGAGTACATAGTTGATGTTCCTCCAAAAACTCCCTGAAATGAGCTGTGTTGGTATTGGCCACGTCGTCATTCCCAAAAACATGGACATGATCAGCAGGTCCACTGCGAGCATTGGCGTCAATCATGACGACCAGCGGGTCGTGTTGGGCATGCCTTTGAATGGTTTCTGAAAGCATGTGCCACCATGTTTCACGTTCACCACTGGGAGATCCACTGTGCAGTGCATGTGCACATAGGATCCAAAAGCTCATGTCTTCATTGACTACATGGACCAAAAGATGTCGAGGCGCCCTGTCAACAACGACAAAATCAGACCGCTGAAAGTGTTTGGGATGGCGACCTTGATAGGCATACGGTTGCATCAGATTGATCCATATCTCCACACCAAAATGCCCTCCTTCATGTCCACTCGCCAAACGGTAGATCTTGTCTTGAAGGGAGGTACCTGGATCTGTGCGAGCTTCTTGTATTCCAATGAAATGAAGACCAGATGCACGGAATTGTTCTCGGACATAAATAAAATAAAATCTAATGTGAGGGTCCCTCTCAAAAACGCGATTTGTGGACATCTTGATGGGGGAACATGCTGATATGGCTACCCGCTGCTGAGACATGCTGAAATGTGGATGCTGGGCCCTTTCAACATGGCTTAGCTTGAATCACTACTGGAAAATACGCATCCACCACCCATCATCCACATCATCCATAGGCCCCCACAAACCAGGCCTGCAATCCGCTCAGCAATAGGAACAGACTGCCATCCGTGGCTGTTGAAACACTTTGCACCTGAGCACTCGGTTTGTCGACCTGGATTTAGATGACCTCAGATGGTTCCAGAAATTTCCCTCAGGTGCACGAAGAAATATTGCCAGAATATCATCATCAATTGCGACCATAGAGATTGTCATTATACCACATGTACATATTATCTGATTATCTATTAAAATCATTTAACATCTATTACTATTCTTGCAGATTGAATAGCCACTTTCAGTCGCACTAAGGACCCCACATAGATCAGTGAGAGGTGTGCAAGAGACAGCAAGAGATATAAGGCATTGGCCACCTGGCTCGTTTAAGAACAGTTCTTGAGAAGTCCCCCAAAAAATAGAGAAATTATGGGGATGGTCAAGTTACCTATGAAATTGCCATGTGATTGGGGGACGAAACATCCAGCTATAGTGGCTATTTGATGCTATTTGAAGGTATCCAGGGTATCAACGATTTGTGCCAATTCTCAGTGGTGCCTGGCCAGCAACTCCCAGTACAACGCGTCCTGCTGTGGATTCCTGCTGTGATCATGTCATCAGAGAAGTTGATGAGGTATCGATCTTGGAAACTTCAAACACAAACAACCAAAATCATTCCCAAATATCTCTGGAAGCGACAAAAAAAATGGACAAAAAAATGGACTCCGCCCTGTTTGGCTGCTGAAACACCAAACTGTTTGATGCTCCTCGGCCACATCACCCTTCTCCAGGCTGTCCAAAACCTGCCGGGCATTTTTCAAAAGAAGGGGTAAGTGTGACTGGTGTCTTTGACCATTGACAACTTGGCATCTTGGAAACTGGTGAAGGCCTAGTCCCCTCTGATCATAAAGAATATGTCCGTCCAAGATGCTGCTTTTGGGTGCGAACTAGAATATCTAGAATATTATTCTTGTTTGTTTGATCAAACAAGAGAAATGATTCACGTCTTCCAGAGCATGTCATGAACTGAACAAACTCACAACTTATGCATCCGTATGAAACGCCAAACCCGCGGAATGATCAAGTTCAAGATCCTGGTGGACACTTCCAGGAACCCTTTCTTTTGCCCTTACCAATTCTGGCTTTCCAACCCATGGGTCTCATGGTGTTTCGAACAAAATCACAACACCACTGACTTGGTCCTGCAAATTCCTGTGCAGTGCTAGTTTTGGTAGTTTTAGCAACATGATTTTCTTGTGTTTTTCTCCAGTCTTCCTAGTGCTCCTGGTTTGCTGATGTTTGCTGGGTTCTATCCGTGCTCTTTTTCCCCATCAAATGCCATTGCTGAAGACAAATGCAGCTTGAATCTCCGAAAGATCATCAGCAGGATTTGTTTCTGAGACCCAAATAAAGTCAGCTTCCTCAAAAAATGATACAAAATCATTATATATCTTCTTGGTTCTTTTTCCAGCTTCCCAAAAAACATGTTGGATCATGTTGGATTACCAAACGGAAAGGCTGAGCCCTCAGCCTCCTGGACTTCGCGGTGACGCGCTTCCCAACGCCTCAAGTTGGAATCAGAGTTTTCCCGCGTCACTGCTCCAATCTTTGGGGAAAAAGATTGAAAAAATACTAAATCAAGAGGTAAACCCCAGGTAAACGATGTAAGATCATCACTTTGCCCAGCCTAGTGGCTACCATTGAGCTATACTGGCGATGGCTATAGTGGGTTGGAGCAATGCTGACGATGGAGATGCAACCTATC
This sequence comes from Cladocopium goreaui, assembly GCA_947184155.2. Lineage (NCBI taxonomy): Eukaryota > Dinophyceae > Suessiales > Symbiodiniaceae > Cladocopium > Cladocopium goreaui. The sequence continues at coordinate 251,015 of CAMXCT020006810.1, forward strand.
TGCCTCTGAAGCTTGATAGCATGAGATTGGAACTGCAGAACCCTCAATCATATTGCTTGGTTGTCGCAATGCACTTGGTTCCTGAAAATTATTGCAATTTGATGGTTTCAAGTTTCTATTCCAAAATAAGGATCCCAGCAAAATGCTTGGAAAAATGATACGCTACGCCACTGAAAAAATAAAACGTCTCTGACCAAGACAGAGACACCTGGCACTATCATTAGAACTGGCCAATCGGAATTAGGTCAGGAACATATGGGGATGGGTCAAAATTCAAGCCCCATGGGACCATAGATTTTAGATGATTTTAAATGTATTTAGTATATGTTTGGTATTAAGCATCTAATTATTGGGGTACATTGGGGTACCCAATTTTGACCTATACCCATATTCCACAATGAAAAAGACCTGTTAATTTTCCCAAACATGTATAGCCCCATGGCCCATCGACAGCATAACATGTCCTGAATACTTTTGAGATACGACGATCTTCAGTGAGTTCCACCATGGCCACCGGCGCAGTGAGTTCCACGTGGCCACCCTGGCCATCCTGGCTGTTTGTTGTCAGAAATCCCACTGTTTTTCGGTGATCAAATATTTTTGAGTCTGAAAAATGGTGCGACACAATGAAGATGAGTGGGGATTGGCACAGCAGAAACATGAAAGATAAAAACAGTATACAATCCTTGCGGCTTGGGACACGGTAAGAACAGCTCACTAGAATCTGCGACAGCTCTGGGACACAGAATTTCTCTGTTCCGTAATGGACTTTCTGGTTGTGGATCTACAGCAACCCAACAAACAACTGCCATTGGTATTTTTGGTTGGCTTAGGGCCAGGTTCCCAGTTTGTGGATCAAATCTATCCTTAAACCCAACGCTCCATGAATTCTGGGTCATGGCATGTCATGGCATTCTTGCAGGCAAAGTTCGCTAAGTACCAGTATCATACCAGTATCTTTGTTGCTTCATATGCCATCTTTTACAGTTGCACCGCAGTTCTCCGCACACTGCGCGGCCATTGGGAACCCAATCCATCAGGCTGGCCTTGAAGGAGCTTGCCATGCAGGCCTGTTCCTGGAATGCACTTTGGCTCATTTTTTAGAGGTGTTTTTGGAGCAAAACATAGCAAAACTACCAAGTTCATCCAAGTTCTCCTTGTGGCAGTCTGTCCTTCTAGGTTGGAGCATGATCATCGTGGTTGTTGGATCCATGGATCTGAGATGATCTGAGAACGTGGCAGGGCCCGCCATGGCATCTTGTGTCGAAGTTCTTCAAAAATGAACCAAAGTGAGGAATGAAAGTCTGAAAATGTCTGAACTGAACTCCCTAACCCCAAATCATCCCAAATCCTTCGAAGATATGTGCGCCGTGATTCATGCACGTAGATGACCTGCGGCATCCTGCGGCATGTTACATGATTGGATCGATGAAATCCAACCATGAACCACAGCACTTTATCACTTGATCCAAGGCTCAATCTAAGATGCAGGAAAAACTCAAAGGGCAATCAAAGTTGATATGTTGCGTGTATGAGCTTGCATTCACAGCTGATTCCCTGGTTTCAAATCAACTTCTGCTTCACCAGGCATTGTTTTGACGCTGATTTTGACAGTGCAATGCTATGGTAAAGTCAACTTATCTGGAGGGAGCCCTTCCTCTCTGTCGAAAGTCGGCTCTGGAAAAAAACCAGGCATTCCGAGAGGACGCTTAGGACCCTTTCACCAACTTCTGGGGGAAGCCCAGAGCTTCATTGCTGGTTGATGCTGGTTGGACCTAGAAAGTCCAGAAAACTGTGCTTTCTGAATGGCAGAACCCCCCAGCCAATATAAATTCCGAACATATCTTAATATGCCGATTGTTGTTGATAAAACAATACTCTGTCAATCAATAGGTATGCATTGTGCATGTAGCGACAGAATCCCTTCAGAACAGCATCAGAAGCCCCAATCATTAGCCATCATATTCTGGACTCTTTCCCAACTTTTGTCAGTTCGTTTCCCCTTTCATTGCTAGTACCCCATTTCATGATAACATGATGTCGTAAGCATCATGTCCAGCCTCAGCTTCAGATGTTTTTTTCGGCTCTACCCTATGGATACCTCCAAGGTTTCCATGTTCATCCACCCAAATTACATGTTTGAACGCCGACATTTTGGAACTATTAGACACCTTTGCCTGGCCCAAGATCTGACGTGGAGCCACGAAGCTGGCAAAGGGAGCTTGGCCGAGGTGATTGCCTCTCTGATCTGTGATGCACTGTCTGCCGAACCACAGCCGCAACGTCACTCCGGCTAACATAAGATGTTCCAGGGCAGGAATTGTTTGTGTATCTTGATATCCCCAACAGATTGGGATAGCTGTTCAAAGTCGGTGTGATTGCTTGTAAACTGAGAAAAATGCATGTCTTGGCGATTCATCAAGATATCATTTGATATAACATGATATAACCATCACAAATCACCATGTTCAGCATGCAACTTGTAATTTGACATACCATTCTTTCCTCGCAGTTGAAATTGTGAAGCGACCATATGTCATGGATATAATCGTGAAACACAAAGTACTGTATCATGAATATCGAACATCACATCTGTTGTATCCATGTCATTGGTACAGCTCTGTTTTCACAGCTTTTCCCATAAAATCCCAGCCAGGTGGAAAAACATAGCTTGGAAAAATGCCTGATTTTTGGAGGAACCATTGACATCCATCGTGAGTATTGTGGATATTGGATCCCGACTATATCCGATCCTATCCCCCAGAAAAAATCCCGTGTTTGTCAATGGATGACCGTAACATATCCCATGATATCCCACAGACCAACATATTCCCACAGAATGCTTGGATTGATTGGTTGGACATGGGATATTTAAATCCAGTTCTCCCCAAGTATGATAATATAAACCCTACTCCCAAGATATCCATCACATTCTTAGCATTACTATTATCCATCATAGTATGATTATCATCATCCCTATCCCAATAACATAGTATTATTCATCATAGTATCATTGTCCATCATAGTATTATTACTATTACTATCATTATGGACATACCCATGACGCCCGGATAGGCAAAGTGACCATGTTCTCTTGTGCTTTTGGCTGCCACGGCTGCTGCCGGCTGAGAGCTCGATTCAGTGATCCTCAAGTGGCTGTGGATGTCTCTGAACAAAAAATACCTGTGTTTTGCGATCAAAAGTGATGACATACCATGGTATAGATGGTCCATTTATAGATGATTGATCAACAGTTACCATCTGGTTATGACTAACAGTTTGCCATGGTATAGATGGTCCATTTATATATAGATGATTTTCCCAGCTATAAAGCCCCATTTAAAGAGGGGATTTTCCACGGCTATGTTAGTCATAACCAGATGGTATGACAATGGATGGTAGCTAAGTTGATTTATCACGTAGTTTATACACCAATTTGCTATCATACACTGTCATAACTCCTCTCTTAGGTATGTGGATGGGGCCCCAGTTCCTTGGCTAAGTTGGAAATATTAACTATGTTATAACAATAGTGTATGATACGCAAATAGTTATATTTAGATGGGGTTCTAATCAACTTTTAACTGGGGGGCACCATCCTGTATACAGGGGTCTCTTAAGTCATGATCCCCAAGTCACCATGGCTTTCAATGCTAAGTCATGGTCTAAAATGCTATGTTTTCAGGATACCATTTAAGGGATACCACCATGACGAAACCGAAACCCCAAGCCATGGGAAGCTATGGAAATGGATGACCATCCCCTATCGAAGCCATCTTTCTGGTGATCAAATAGGATAAAATAGGAATTGATATCATGAAATATCGTGTTTGAAATAGTATTTTAGAGTATGAAATAGTGTTTTATAGTATGAAATATAGCATTATAACAATTATATATAAGCAAACTGAGCAAATCTGTTGGAATCGGAATAAAACTCCAGAGCGTCCCCAGACTCAAAAGAACAGCCTTTATCTGGATGCTTTGAAGATCACTGGCTGTATTTTCTGCAGATTTTCATCCATAAATTTCCATCAACATGCCTTGAATCAACAAGAAGTGACATCAAAAAAGTGGTACATTGTGGTATTTTGATTACAGTACCCTCTGGTAATTTAACATAGCTATTGAAAATTGCCCGCTTGTAGTTGATCTACCTATTAAAGATTGTGATTTTCCATGTTAGTTTACCAGAGGGTAGAGGACCACCTCAATCTTCAAGTTTTTCGTGTTTCAGACTCAGAATTTGTAGCATCCCTGTTGGCCAGGAACCTCCAATCTATGGTGAGATACGCCTTCGGCATAGCTCACAAGAAACACCATTTTGTGAAACGTATAGCCCCCGCTGATCGCAAGGATCAAGGGACAAGCAAAGAGCAAGTCGGCCAATGGCTCTATGATGCAAGCGACTATTAACCATCTTGATCCGATATTCTAATAATATCTATATATATATATATTCAATGTACATGAATGTTGTGTTGGGTCCAGTTGCTCCATTCAAGTCACAAAAACCATTGGGTTTTCTCTCATCGCCTGACCGTTCTTTGCCAAATTCCTAGCCAATGCCGCGCCATGATGTCACAAGCCCCTGGCTGCTGTCGGCTATGCAAACTCTAGATCGGAACATGGTCTAAATGGTACAAAAAGAGACACTACGGATGCGGAAAAAAAGCATTTTCTATTTGACGTTAAACATGAAAAAGTATCAACAGTTGGGAGGATACAGTAACTTTGAAGCACATGCACGCCACCCAGGATGGTTGATGTCAGAACATAGCGACCTTTTACAAATTAGGGATTGCTTGTCAAAGATGCTGTTGAACGGTTGAACATAATTATCAACAAATCCCTCTGGAATAGTTCTGGAACTCATCAATTGCATTTAGCACTCGAATGGTCCCAGTCATATATACTGTTCTCCCCCGATAGGTGACTTGTATCCCAAATTCACAATCAAACTCTTCACTCCCAATGTATAGATCAGATGTTCCATTTAAATCCACTAGAGGGTGGTTTCCTAGACATGTCGGGAAGCTGCAAGTTACCAGTATCAACATGGATTTCCTGATCGCGCCGCATGTTGGGCTTGTAGCTTCGTCTTTCCAGTGGATTTCCGTGTGTCAGGTGCGCACGGGTGGATGGCGATGCGAAAGAAGTTGGGGTCTCCCTTCGTGGAGTCGCTGGGGATGGTCGGAAGAGAATTTTGGGCACAAGGTCATGATAGCCATGTGTCGCCATGTGTCGCCATGTGTAGCCATGTGTCTGTAGAGACTGTAGAGACTGTAGAGACAGACTGAAGACAGATACATTTCAATGTCATTTCTGGTTGCCAAGGAGCGGAATCGACGATGGTTTTTTAGGCAGCAACCCTTCATAAAGCCCATCCCCAAGGTGTGGCTCTTGATTGGCCCTGCTGGGCCAGACGCATGAACATGGAGGGCATGTCCAAGCATCTGGGATGCAGCTGTGACTGCCACTTTCGCGCAGAGAACCCCCGGAGAAATCCACAGTCTGATCCAGTCGCTTTTCCGATCTTCCAAAGCTTCACTCAAAAACACTGAAACACTGAACGGGGCGGTTGGATTCCACATTTCTGCCTTTTTGGGGCTGTCTTGGCAGCTAAAATCTATTAAAATATCGCATGCCCATCCCAAAGGTAGTTGTTGCTGACCACTTTTCTTGGGCATACGAGTATGTTCTAGTATCGAGAATTCCACATCGAAAGGTTGGTGCTTGCACCCCACATCTGTGGGACAGCATTTAAGTCCCAGTCTTGTTTGGTAGAATACTCATTTGTGCTTCGAGGATCATTCCACTTAGTAAGTGGTAAAAACCCTATTTTAGTAAGCCCCCCAAAATTGTTGTATCCCAGCTATTCAAATGGATTCTAATGCTATGAAGGATCCGTGGGATGATCCTCCAAGTAATTGTGTATCCATTCATCAGTTGCAAAATTCGATGATTCTCCCCTAAAAATCTCACTATCCCATGATTGTCCACCATATTCCCAGTTAAGATCTGTAGGATTCTCCAAGTATTCCCTTCCCATTTTTCTCTGATCATTTCAGCGACTGAAGAATGCAAGACATGCTGACCAAAGCCATCCAGAGGGCTGGTTCCAGCCCCGGTTGGAAACATCCAAGGCAGCTTCAAGTTACACAACCAGAAGTCTAGTCCGAAAATTTCTGATAAAATCACAAAAATCTACAGGATATCGCTACGTTTAGAGTAAAAACCTTACTGTAGATGTCCTTTGAACCATTCCGATGATGTAGATGAAGTTCAAGCCTGCACAAACCCAGGTTGTCATCAATAATGCCAAACCCTGGATGAATGTTAGGTCGTCAAAGGATCCAGGGCTTCCCACAAATAGTGCTAATCTGCTACAAAAAAGGGTATCTCCCCAATGCTCAACAGCCCAGGGTCCCAAAAATGATGGATTCAAAGCTCAGCAACTTTACGGAAATAGCCAGGGTCTGGCAAAGAAGCATACTACATCATACTACTATGATATTCCAAGCATCAAGTGCAAGTTCATATACAGTTTCACGTTTCAAGATAGTCTATTGTGTCTATACAATATCATCATACAGTTAAGGGCCTTTAACTTTACCAGATTTACATTGTTATCAATGGGCTTCTCGTTCCGTAAATTCCGTAAATGGGGGGACTCAAGTGACTTATCACTGCTATTTCGGGCCATAAATTTCTGTACCATTTTTCTGCCGAGATTTGGGCCCTGGTGTATCCAACTTCCAACTGGGCCAGGTAATAAGATCATGTCGCAAGTGGCTGCAGGGCATCATAGTGCAGGCCACCTTGATACAGTACCTGGCCGATCTACGGGATGTTCCAACTTGATGTTGCCTGGATGTATCTGAAACATGAAAACATATGAAAGCATATATGAAAACCACTGGAACTCAAAATGGTGATCCCAGTTTACGCAGTTTACGTCTTTGCCAACTGTCAGGCATTGAGCTTGCGGCATGGATGGTCTTGTCCTTAGGACAAATGTCAACTGCGCATCAATCATCAATTCATCCCAGGGATTCAGAGCTAATTAACCGTCCCATCCAGTGCACAAATAACACAAATAACAACAACCATAGTTTAATCACAGCTTAAAGACACCAACATATGCTGACACATTCTATCATGGCTGTACCATCTCAAGAAAATGATCTTAACATGGCTCAACGCTTGAGCCTGCCCTCTGGTAATTCATTGTAGCTGTGGAAAAACACCATGTCTGATAGGATCTTTAGGATCTAATGAATCTAATAGGCAAATCATCTATGAATGGGCCATCTATATATCCTACATTGGAGGGTACACCAGCTATGCAGCTCTCCCAAGTGCTGAGCTGTGCACTGCATTGGGATTATCAAAGCATGAAATGCGCTTGAACTCGGCAGAATACCTCCAGCAAGTCGTCACACTGAATCCCTGAAAAGATCTGTGGTGCTTGGCAACCCCAAAAAAATGTCAAGTTGGAAACCTGGACAATCCAATTCATGGGAATTCTTGTCATATTCCGACATGTTCCTGGGGGATATCCCCCAAAAAAGGGATAATTTGGGAATCTCAAAATCAATAAATCAGTGGATCCACAGAAAAGAGGGGGAACTGATGATATATGATGAGATCATTCTTCCCAAGAGTTGATGAATTTTGGCATGGGGAACCGCCATGCCAAAACCCCCAGGGATGGAGAAACAGCGGCAAACCACGTCACAACACTCCTCACCTGCCCATACTCTCATACACGTGAATGTTCACATGCTTGAGAGTAGAGCAGCATGCCTGGCAGTGGGCAATGGATTCGCCAAAGCACAGATTTGGGCACTCCAGGTTTGGGATGGACTTGAACTGACTTGAACCATCTCACTTTGGTATCACTCGTGTATAAGTACGTGGCACACCTGTCGTCTTGCCAATCTCTTCAGTTGAAATGATGACCTCAAACATGCTGGCGTCACCATCTCGATTCCACCCCCCCAGCCAGAAACAGCTTGTCGCCGTGCGTACCTGAAGTAAAGCCTATGTGAGAATCTTGCACACAAACCTTGGACCATCTTGAGATCTTTGTTGTAAAATGTTGTATAATGTTGTAAATCAACGACGCCGGTGTCTGTGTGTATTGCATGGGTTTTGTCCAAAAAAATTGGGCACCATGGAGCAAAATTCGCGTACGAAACCATGGGTATCCGTAATCCGTTATATATATATATAGGTATATCATTTATACATATTTATACGGTATATCATGGTACCTGTATATCATACTCCAGGTATCAACTGGTTTTTTTAGCCAAAAAGGGGCACTCATTCACGGAGTTGTTGGAATCCCATCGGACCCACTCCTTCCGAAGTTTTTTCGGCAGGTCGATGCCAAACGGCCAAACGTTCCACCCTTGTAGTGACTTATTGTAGCAACCAGATGCATACATCTGTGAATCAAGTAAATTCCTATCAAAGTCGGTGATAATATGTGATAATATACATTGTCTATCTTTTCTGATCTTTTCTGGGTAGTATAAACCCAGTTGCTAATCATCCACCTGTTCATAATCCCATTTCTGTCCATTGAACTTGCGCATTCGAACCATGATTTAGTAAGGAAACATGGTGGTTTAGTATGGGTCAAACACATATGGGACCCAGCTACAAGGGGTGTTGAAAATGGATTGGAGGATCATCCGTTTATGTCCATCATTGTCTAGCACTATCCGTCAGTTGATGCAATAGCTGATATAATAGTTGATTACTAGATGCCCCATTCATATATATATATATTCATATCCATCAATAGAATCAATATCCATCAATATCCATCAATAATATTAATATGTATATATATATATATATTTATATAGTTTAATAAGTTTAATAGCTGGGGATTTCCCCAAATCACCACCACTTGCTCCAGTCGCAAATGACGTCCGATCGCAGTCCTCCAGCGTGTCTCCTGCAATTTCCAGCTTCGGGTTATCCTTCAGGAATCGTGCCAGTTCATGACGGAGCGTGGAGGCATTGGTGGTCCTAAGGCCTCATGTCGCGCCACCGGATGGGATATGGTGGAAGTGGAAAAATCTGGGAAAATGCCACCAGAATCCAACAATATGGCTCTGCAAAAACATCAATCAAAATGAATCAAGATGAATGAAGAAACAATGGGGATGAGGGATGCAACATGGGATAAACATGGATAAATTCACCATGACCTTAACCGAACTTAGGGCGAAAACTCATAAACTGTCGGATTATATAAACTGATGTTTTTACTGACCCTGACTAAATGACCAACTGACATGCGACCATTTCTCAATGATCTCAATGAGCCCCCCCAAAGATTTCCATGGGAGTCATTTTGGCACCCGCACCGTAGCTGAGGGAATGGTATAAGCAACTGCCATCCCCCGGCTGGGGGATGACTCTTGCATTCCTGACATCCCTCCATTTTCTGGCGGACATTTTTCCCCATGGACTTTTTGAAAAACAAAAAACAACCAAACACCGATGGAATTTGATAAAATCGGCACCAAATTTTTGTGTCAATGTCATGGATGGATAAATTGTTGTCCCAGTTTTTGGACCGTCCTGTGGCATGTTCCAACTTCCAACTTCTCTGAGGGATGGGCCGCAGGACGAAATTCCCGCCGCTTCCCCCCATTTGATGGGGGTTGTTTTTGCAGCCGTAGTTGACCTTGGTATGCGGATGATGTGGATGTAAGCGATTGGGCAGGGAACTGATCAAGCAGGGGTAGAACTGGTAGGAACGATCAAATATTGGGCGCAACTTAAGTGTATCAGCCCCCCAAGACGCAGGTGTCCATCTTCTAAAAATGGAAAACAGGTGGATTTCAGGGCTTCCAAGTTTCTGCAACCCCAAATAGATCAAATAGGATCAAATAGGATGGTTCACTCATCTAACATGACCAATGAAATCAGCATATCCATCGTGAAGTCTGCAGCCTTCAGGCTCCCAACCCATGCATCCTTGTGCTTTTCGCGATCTTTTTGAAAGTGCGGGCACCTGCCACACTGAAATTCCCACATGTCAATATCATTTTTGTAAAAAAATCATTAATGATATGAATGTGGTAGTAATCAACGATGATATCAATTAGAGTTGGATATTGACACATAATGATGGATATAAGTGGATAATCCGATCCGCCATTCATGGGCCTCATTTATGTGTGCGTTGATTCCCTGCTAAACCACCATGGTTTCGAATGGAGTTGTTCAATATCAATGTGGGATGGGATTAGAGTGAATTTTTCCGGTGATACCCATTTTCGTTTTGCCTTTGGTCGGAAAGAAACACACGCTTGATGCCAAAGTCCACTCTCGAGAAGAGTCGCCTATTCAGAACTACAGTTTTAGAGGTTTTGGAGAAGATCGCCAGAAAAGACCAGAAAACACTCAGGACGATTTGCTGTATGAACTTAGTAACAAATTTGGATATTGACCGAATAAATATAGGAATTCGCCATGAAACATGGTCTTAAGTATTAAGCAGCATTATATATGAATATATAATTATATATATGGTAGGGGATGAACTCACATATTTGGGGAGCCGTTCAATGGGAGGGTGCTTAACCCGCTCATTCGGGCACCGTCGCCGATTCAAATCGAGCCTCTCTGTGGCGTGTTTGCCGTCGCACTTGTCGCAGGTGGTGGATCCGGAACTTCCGCCCGAGTTCAGGCCTGGCAAAAACACCACCTGTGATATGATTTGAAATAAATGGGTGAAAAACACAATGTATATACATATATATATATATAATGGTATATGTATGGTATATGTAAATAAGTATATAAATTATATAATATATACATATTCAAATGTATCAGACTCTAATATGCATACATGACATGTGCCCATCTTGGACTTTGCGTTCATCAGAGTCCTTTCGGCGGCCTTCGCGGTGAGGATTTCCAGTGCTCCTGTCTGCAACAAAAAATCTACAGACCCCTCAATTCTTTGGAAACATCATGATTTTCCACCTCTATTTAAACGTTTGCTGGAGGATATATTTATTGGTACGTACTATAAATGATGTATATATACATCTACACGGTCATATAACAACTATATACGGTCATATACTGACTACATTTTGAACTATAGTTATAACTCTAGTTCAAAAACTATGTATATACATGTTTTTATATATATATATATACCATCCAGTAAATTAACATAGACCCTGGCAGATGGGGGTTGGAAGATTAGTTTCCACTATTAATTGGTCATTTTCAGGGTCTATGTTAATTTACCATAGGGTATATATATATGGAGGTTTCCATACATGGTGGTACCCCAATAGATGGTTGGTTTACCATGGAAAATCCGGTTGGTCTTCCCAAGCCTCGAAGCCTTGGATCCTGTGACACTGCGGCTGCGAGTGCTACTGGCCTGGAACGGCCAGCGGCACCAGGATTTCATAGGCAAATCATCATGTTTATCATGATTTATGATGGGTTTATGATAGGTTTATGATGGTCTATAATGATTTATGATAGGTTTATCATGATTTATGATAAGTTTATCATGTATCAATGAGATGAAATGAGCCAATTTCCAAAGTTTAACCAGTAAATGATCATATGTCACCTGAAATGTTCGGCTGTTTTGGGCGAGTTACCAACTACCACGCATTATTCCCGTGACGTCGCAGTGAGGTCGCAATAATTCATCCAGGTGCAACATACATAAAGAATAAAGCATGGAGACGTGCCCAAAAAAACAAGGTAATGTAAAACGTGTTCCCGTTTTTTTCTACATACAAAATTCATATCATCATATATTATCTAATATCAAATATATAGAATTGATTGGATATAGGTAGATGGACGTATTCCGTATTACAGTACTAGAAAGTGTACATGTCTATACATCATGGTACCCCCAGATATCATCCATTTCTTGCGGGATTTTCCATGAAACCAACCAGCGATTTATTCGGGGTACCTCCCTTGGGGAACCCAGAGATGGAAATCTACACCTCCGAGGCGGAGTTTGTAGATAGCAATGTTGCTTTATAAATCCAACTTTACTAGGTTTTATGGCAACTTTATGGCAACTTTATGGCAATTGTAAATATAGTTGATGAGGTTTATAAACCAACATGCACACACAGTCACACACACACACACAACTGGGGGAAAACCTTGTAGGACCTAAATTGCAATTTCAAACCTGCAGGTCTTAACCATGACAAATGTGTTTTTTTGGAAACCATTGGTGATACCATCTGGAAAACCACAAGAACCACATTCACTGATTATGACTAGTCTGCCACATGGTGACACCAGTTGGAATGGAACCATAAAACAATAACCATTAATCGAGCAATGGCCAACACAATTTCATGACAACTAACAATAAACATCATTGGGCAACTGATGTTGCCCAATGGAGATATACAGTAAGTGTGAGTTGTTTGTTTATTTTTTTTCGGGGTCATGTCATATACGAAATACAAAGCACATTATCATTTCGATGTGTACTATTTTTACATTTTTTTCAATCCAGAATGGTAAGACATGATAGCCCATCGCTCAATTTCCATGGAAATTTGGCAAAGCATTATCCATTCAACCCATTGGTCACGGGATTTGGACCAAAATCCTAGCTGAGCTTTCCAACGTCACGGGAGAGACCTGGAAGAGGATTCAGCGAGGCTTTGAATCATCAACTCCGTTCTGAAGGTTTTGAGATGTTTTGAGACCTAAGGAAACAATCAGTCCAATTCGACTAAAATTGTCTTGTCAACATGATTTTGGCTGATTCTTGTGGTTGTTTTGGATTTTGCAAATATGTATGTTTATACCTTTTTCTGGGCATTATTTTGCACTCAGCTGTCTCTATGACAACACTCCTAGCATGCAAGGAAAACATGAGAGGGGCTCGCGATATCTCATGGTCAAACAAACATGTTGATCTGTTCCTTCTCAAACCAGCCAAATGACACTCTGACTAGTGTGGTAGCCAGGTAACCAAAATCATTTGGATTCCATTTGGATTCCATAGATGGATCATTTTGCATCCCAAGTAGGAGGTTTAATTTTTTCCAAAAATCATCAAAAATCAGCCGCCAGCAATCGATCCCTTCACCTGGATCAAAGGCGGATCGATCAGAGCCCCGAGAGGCCCCAGCATCATCTGGCGTCGAATTTTTTTCATCCCCGGAATCCCATGGGAAATGGCTGGGACATCATCCATGGAGCTACAAAATTTGCACCACACACGAAATGGGAAAATCAACAGTGGTGGATCATAACTGTGAAAAATGGACGAACATAGCCCTTTTATAGATGATTTACATGCTAAAGGTGGCGACTTTCAGTAGCTATATGTTAATACGAGCTTCTTAAATTTAATGGGGATACAACTTATCAAAAAAAATATGGAGATATGATGGTAATGATGCACTATTCTGAGGATATAATTTTGTGTTAATGCAGACATCTTAAACCACAATTGAATGTCACACCTTTAGCTTGTTAAATCCTGATATATCCTGATGTTTCCAAATATTTTGCTGGTGCAATTCCAATTTTCATAACTACCACTATAGTTCAAATATCTTCAAATCAACTTTTCCCAAGTCTTTTTGCTGATTGAATCACAAGTTTCCGATTTTTTGGCGGATAAAACCCTGAGCTCTGGGATCCATGCTGGAAACTGCCCTTCCCCGCCGCCTCTCCGTGACTCCGAGGGTGTGGTGGGCCGACGTTGGCCCGGAGGTACTGACCCAATGCTCCTCCTGTGCCCGACATGAGGATTTAACAACCAGGAAATGGGACAAAATAAGGAACGTGTTTAACTTTTGTTTGAACATGTTGGAAATTGGGGATTCAACCAAGAAGTGAGGAACATGTGTATTTTAACAACCAAAACTGGATGATTTTATGAAGGAATCACACGTGTTTACGTGGAAAATCAAAAGAAGGAGGGTCGAACCACGGGGGATAAGCACCAACTGCACCAACAATTTTGTGAAGGCAGTAAGATTCATCCATTCTTGCGGAATGAGGGATCGATTTAAACTCATGCGGGAAGATATTGTCATCTGCAGAATTAATGTCCCCAAACTGTGAGCATCACAAGTGTCATTATCATACACTATACTATTGAGAACGTATTCACTTTGTTTATCTTCGACCAGCACATGACCAGTTTCCTATAGTATCGGGGACCAACAAACTTAGGCAAAAACAAAGCCATGTGCAATGCTCAATCATCCTATTTTGGAAGTAAATAGATGTGGGTCGACCCATGATACTAAAATGGACAAAGAATCATAATCATCCCTTCTGTTTGGGGATGTAGCATGTATTACATAAAATGTAAATAAATAAATCAATAAATAGATTTAAATAAATCAATAAATAAATAAATATACTATAAAATCAAATGGGGATAAATCATGATAAATCACCACTCACTGTAAAAAAAACTGATACCCTCCAGTAATCAAACATGGAACATGTCTCCATGGATGATCTTCTCCTGGTGGACGAAGGATTGGACATGGGATTTGCAACCTGACGTCAGGTCTCGGCACTCCGGCCATCTGGAAACTCTTAAAACTGCTGGTAGAAAGGTTATTCTCTCCAAAGAATCCTGATATATCTTGATATAATCAAAGCATCCTCAAATTTCCTGAAATAGAATTGGAGTTCCAATTTCGTTGCCCTTTCAAGGTAAACTTAGATGGCTTGTCACTGGTTCATACATGGCAATCGGTGATCAAACTTCATTATCTGTCGTCAGAGACCAAGCAACAAAAATGATAAGAAACTTCGGTGGATGCAGTCATGAGTTTGGTCAAAACAAACAATAGTGGAATCCATAAAAATTCGATTCCCGCAATCCGTTGAGTCTCCGAATCCAACATCCTGAGGTAGGCACAGCTCCTCCTGCTCGTGCCTTGGTTCTCAAGCTCACTCGACCCATGAGTTAGGCATTTCCGACATCCCAAAATGTCAGAAACTTCTCATAAAAAATCATTTTTTTTCTGGGCCTGGACGGTCTGGTGACTGATGTGGCCAAATGTTCCTTTCTTCAACCATTTTTCACAAAGAAATTTGAGTTTCGGCCAAACTATTTTCAACCTCAATAGCTGCCAAAAATTCCTAAGTCTCCGACAAATGCCCCGTTGGGCCTGACAGCAGCGCCCAATGCCACAAGGTTTGGTAACAAGTACGTTCAATGTTCAAACCGCATTCCTTCATTCCTCTGATCACCAAGCACTGCATATGAGTGCCATTTGTTTTTGAAAAAAAACGGTACCTTCCAGCAACAAAAAGGATCACAACAGAAGAACTAAAAAAACACCGAAAACTGCAGTGAATCACGGAGTTCGACGGACCTTTGGAAGATATTCTAATTAAATGATTTAAATTCCAGCCTGGAAGGAAAGCCAATGTTCCCCATTGGTAATCGACGATGGGCCTGCCACAGGTCGGATGATGAATAGTGACTGTCTCAGATTTTTGGATTCTCCGGATAGTCACTAGATGCAAAAATGCCTTGTATGATCTTGTATGTGTCTGTATGTAATACCCAACTATCTCTAGATTTGAAGATTGTATCTATGCGACATATTTGTCATCCGATTGGATTGGGATTTCTATTGTTTGTACAATATATATATATATATATATATCAGTAGTGCTGCACAAGGCGGTGGCGGAAGTTTCAAAAATAGAAAACCTATAGGAGAGGTTGGTTGTTGTGAATCAGGGATGGCAGAGCGAATCCACTGATGGACCGAAAGGTGGTTGGAGTTGTGTTTTTCGGAGTGGTTGCAATGTTTGCAGTGGTCACCTCACCACAACTGCTGAATGTAGTGTGGTGTAGTGCAGTTTTAGTGTAGCGTAGTGGAGTTGTAGTTGTAATGTTGTGTATTTAGTGTAGTGTAGTTGCAGTTGCCGTTGCAGTTGCAGTTGTAGTTGTGGTGTAATTAGTATAGTGTAGTGTAGTGTTGTGTACTGTAGTTTCGTATAGTGTAGTGTAGTCTAGTGTAGTGTAGTGTAAGGTAGTGTAGTTGTAGTTGTAGTGTAGCGTAGTGCAATTAGAGTAGCGTCGTGTAGTGTAATTTAGTGGTAGTCACAGTTGTAGCTGCAGTTGTAGTGTAATGCAATGTAATTAGTGTAGTGTAGTGTTGCGTAATGTAATGTAGTTGTAGTCGCATTTGTATTTGTAGTTGTAGTGTGCCGCAGTGTAATTAGTGCAGTGTAATGTGGTGTAGATGTAATTGTACTTGTAGCTGTGGTAATAGTAGTTGTTGTAGTTGTAGTGTAATTAGTGTAGCGTAGTGTAATTAGCCTACTGCAGTGTAATTAGTGTAGTGTAATGTAGCATAGTTTATTTGCATTAGTAGTAGTAGTAGTAGTAGTAGTAGTAGTGGTAGTAGTGGTGGTAGTGGTAGTGGTAGTAGTAGTGGTAGTGGTAGTGGTAGTGGTAGTGGTCGTCGTCGTCGTAGTAGTAGTAGTAGTAGAAGTAGTAGTAGTAGTAGTAGTAATAGTAGTAGTAGTAGTAGTAGTTATTATTATTAGTAGTAGTAGTAGTCGTTGTAGTTGTAGTTGTAGTTGTAGTTGTCTGTCTGTCTGGTCTGGTCTGGTCTGTTCTGTTCTGTCTTGCCTGTCTATCTATCTATCTATCTATCTATCCATCCATCTATCTATCTATCGGCCTATCGGTCTATCGGTCTATCTGTCTAGCTGCAATCTGCAAGCTTGAAAACGAAGCTATTCTGCGAGACTTCCTCAGTTTTTGAACTTGACAACGTCAAAAACGAAACAATTCTGCGAGACTTCCTCAATTTTTAAACTTGACAACATCAAAAACAAAACAATTCTGCGAGACTCCTCAACTTTCGAAGTTGACAACATCAAAAACGACAACAGTCTGCGAGACTTCCTTCAAAAATGGAAAGTTGAGTGCAGAGCTCACGGCCTCGTACCAATGCGTTCTGCGATTTTTCCCCTCCACCTGTCTAAAGTACTGCGCCTGCCAGGAAAAAGTGATGCCAGGTCATACGAAGTGCTGCACCTGTCACGCAAAATCATCTTCGCAAACTTGACGATCTGATGCTCCAAAATGCAACCCCTCTCAGGAAATCAACGCCCTGACCTCCGAACAGCTCTGATGAACATGTCTCTTGTACTGCGCCTGCCACGCGAAAGACATCTTGCCAGATCCTCTGCATATGTCCCATGCCTGCCATCGTTTTAGGCAATGCCACAAAACCCTCACGTTTTGCGCACTTTTGACAAGGTGCATAATCCCTTGCGCCTGCCACGCAAAACGACATCTGAACGTCCAAAAGTGCTCCGAACCCGTCAGCTTTTACACTTTTGACTTCGAAATGTGCTTCGCGCCACAACGATGTGCACTTTTTCGACATCTCAACTTCCAAAAGTGGTCCGAACATGGTGTGTTGAGTGCATTTTTACTTGGAAACGTGCTTCGCGCCACAACGGCGTGCAACTTTTCATCTCTCATCTCACCACATGGCTCCACACCCGCCGCTTTAGCGAGCCTACTTTTCGACCCTCCGGAGCCACAAATCATTGGAAAAACACAGTGTTTCGCGGCTTTCCCACCTTTTCGTGCACCTGCATCTTCTTTCTTCTGACTCTGTCTCTTTCCCTGACTCTTCCCACCTCTGCTTTTCCATCTGTCCATATTGTCGGAAGTTTGACTTCTAAACTTCCTTCCGTAAACTATACATACGTAGTATCTGTCAAAATAATCTATTCATATGTACGATGGTGCCAACTATCAAGTATATGGGACGCAAATTCTCCAAATTATCTCAGGGATGGGGGTGAACCTCTTCGAACTCCTCAGTGGGTTCTCTTTCCACACCAGCTCCATGTTCAGCCCCAGACTAGACATGTAATTCTTTAGTTTACTTTCATTTTATCCCAGAACTGGTGTTTACAGGAAACTCACGAAAAAAAACATCAATCTGGTGATGTTTTGCATTGTTGTCCAATATGTTTGCCTTAAGTTCTTGGAGTTGAATCCTGAATTTATAGTTTCTATGCATTGTAAGATCTTAAGAAATTTGACCACCAAAAAGCGATTCGATCGCCTGAAGAGTAGTAGACCCTGTGGCCATAGCCTCACGGGCCACAATCCGATGACCTCAGGACGCTGCTGAACTGGGTCAAAATCTCAATGGATCTTGGATGATCTCCGTGAATCATAGCATTTCAGTCACCTGCGTCCTGTTGGGTTATTGTATGTTAAATTGGAATATAGAATGATAATGAATGATATAAATATTTCTTACTAACCATGATTGCAGTGACGTCGCGGTGAGGTCGTGATAATTCACCCAGATGGATTGTTTGAAGGGAACAACTACAGGAAACTATGTTTCTTTGCCACCAATCTGATCGGGGTTTCCGATTAAGATTTTCCTTTACACCAATCCACTAATTATGAATGTTCATCCCAACATATCCCAACAAAATACGGTATATCTAGGTTTCGACCCGTTCCCATGCGTCAACTACACATGTTGGACAGATCAAGTGATCGATTTTGACATTTCTGCCGAATGATTTTAGAACATGATGCAGGAATGTCTGAAAATGATGGCAAGCAGTCGAAATGTGATGGGTTATCACATGTTCCCCCTAATAACCTAATAATTGGCTGGTGAAAATCATATTCAGCACATGTGTTTACAGTAAAATCTGGCTATAAACAACTTGTTAATTGGCTGAAATTGGCTGATCATTCATGAACTGAACGTATTGTTGGTCCCCGCTTGTAGATATACCAATTGATACTAGTAAAATACCACACATACATACCAGTGGATGTAATAAAAAATGTGCTGAAAGTGGCTGCTTTCTATTTCTCGTACAGCATGCGGATCGATATTTATTGGAATTCTTTGAGGAAACATTTAATTACATTAAGCCCCCATCTGTGATGAAGAAAACCATTGTGTCCTTTTGGATTTCCCTCATGAAGTATCTAGGCTGAGACTGGCTGATATCTATCACTCTCCATGACGCCTCTCACGCAATTTACAATCCTGTGCTTCTGTGGTAAGTTGGCTCAATTGACCGTGTAAGTGGAACTTAAAGCATATTAGACAAGTCTCATGCCCAGTTTTTGCATCCCAAACATCAACAGAATCTAATCCAACCCACTCAATCCTACATGTCAAATACAATGAACATTTGGCTGCATGCTGGACATAGTCCTTTGCTTAGAATCTCTATCTCAGCCCGCCAGTGTGTTCCGGTGTCCCTGCTAAAGTGCTGGGTGATCGAAGAAACATGATACCATGGGAATGGCTGTAATCCACAGGTTCTCCATAGGATTTTTTTTCTACAAATAGTGGGTGTTCCATATCTATATTGAATAGTTGCAGGGTACTGGAGGGTACCAATAGCAGAACTAATCATGCATTCAGAATAAACAGAAATTCTCATATCACTGCAACGAGACATTCACTTGTAGCATCCATCTTGTTATGATCAACAAAATACAACGGATGATCATTGACTACGGTATATGTATGTGTTACTATCATCCGTCATCCGCTGTCATACCTTATAGGTTCCGATCCGTGTATGAACAACACAATGTAGTATATAATATGTCTACCCTCTGGTAAGTTAACGTAGCTATTGACAATCGCCATATGTTTAAGGTAAAATCATCTACAGGTGACCATGTTCCATAACTATGTCAAATTACCTGAGGAATCCTGAGGTTATTATATTCATACAATACATACGTAATTATCGTGATTCTCCATGGGAAAATCCATGATCCATGCAAGTAAAACCCACGTCCATATCAAGCCACTCTCCCGCGCTCCTCGACCTGCCCCGAATGTGCAACAAAAACTCGATATTCCTCCAACAAACAGTGACTTTAATCAAGAGAATTTCAAACATTACCATATATTAAAGTAGCTGCACAAAATCAAATCCAAGTCCAGTTGCGGGTTTCAACTGAAATCTCCACAACTGGTAGGTGTAGTTGATGGTATCAATGGACCACTGATTTCCGGTTTTTGCGGATATGGAGGGTCACGACACTTTTTGTGAAAACTTCAGCATGAAGAGTCTGTTTCAGAATACACCGTTTTTTGCACTGAGCACTGAGCAAAGAATACGTCAAAAATAAATGGGACGCAAGCATCAATCATGGGGGAGACCATGTTTGACCCACAGATCGGAGCATGGGAGATGGGAAGATGGTATTAACATATTGGGGTTACCCTCCAGTCAAACCTGGCAATGGAAAATTCCTCAATTGTAGCTGTTGTTTTGCCAGCTAGAAACCTTCATTTCATTCGGGGATTTCCCATTGCCGCGTTTGATTACTGGAGGGTAAATTTAGAGATTGGTTTCCTCAAAATTCTAGACTGACCCACACGGCCAATGAATGACAGTCTGGACAGGGACATCGGCATCCCACATGAGAAGAATGCCAAAAGGGGCCATCAATCAGACTTTTCAGTCTGCCAAATAACCAAGATGGATTGGTTTGGTTTGACCTTGCTTTCAATCAAAAAATAAACAACAATCATTCCTACGGAATGCACATAAATAACGAAGAACCAATCCACAATAAGACAAAGGAAGAATTTTAGGGTTTTTTTCAAAAGTTGAAGTTTCCTGCAACAAAAACACATCATTTTTTCGAGGAAACCTCCCTCAGAAACCTCCCTCAGATTCCCCGGATTCCGAGGACCTGGTTTCGGGGGCCACAACGGAGCAACGGGAGAAATCTATGGATGCCTCAGCCAGAACTTGGCAGGTAGCACCAGGTAGCTTATGGCACAGTATGGCACAGTGATGTGAAACTCAATTGGATCATCCTCCCTTTTTTTGCTTTTTGCCATGGAACACGGAAAAAGATGCTCAAAATGCCAGCCAATTATGGTTTTAATATGTTTTAATGGGACTTATGATGGTGAAAAATATTTGCAATTAACCAGCAACAAAAATCGGAGTCAATGTCCGCACAGTTGGTCGTGTTTTGCAAACATCGACTGTTTAGGGTCAGCAAGTTTGATTTTCTGGTCATTCAACCTGCCAGTGTGAAATTCCCCATGAATATCTTGATGTTGTTTCACGATTTTCGCAACATTGGGCGTCCGTCAGATTTCCCAGGTTTCGGTTGCCAAAGACCTACCACCAAGTTGGTCAGGTTTATTGCTGAAAGATGCACTTTGCAAACTGAATCAAGTTGGGATCAACATCTGCCCAAAAACTATGCTCAAAGTAACTGTTTGGCGCCACATGATATCTTCTTGATTTTGAAATCGTTGTTGCTGTGAACTGTTGTTTCCTCCAACAATCATGAGTGAATCTGGGGGTGGGGATGGAAAATTGATGCTTGAAACCACAAGTGTCTTTGCAGGGAGTCCAAGACAATCCTCTGCGACCTCCAAATGATGATCAGCCAGTTTCAACTCCACAACTCAACCCTGACATTCTTGCCAATTTGGATTCATGACTCATCATCCAAAAACCAGCGTCATGCCCTTCTGACTAAAACATCTTCAACCGACATCTTGAGGTGCCGACATGTGCAACAGACTGCCTGTGGTGTTAAGCATAGACAATCTACGCCATGAGCCAAAAAAAAGCCGCAGCCGCGTTTAAGTTGTCCAGCTCAGCCCTCCGTACATCAAAGCGCCAATCAAACATCATGTTCTTCAAACATCATTTTGTTGGGATCATAATCTTCTATCAACACCCATTAAATGCTCTGAAGGTTGAAGTGATAGAACCCCAACCCCCCCACCCCAAAACAAAAGTGAGTTTGTTGGAGGCCACAACCATCCATCCATGTGGCTACCACGACCTGAACGCCCTGTCTTTTTGTTGTCTAAAGAGACGCGAGTCAAACTGCCCATCTGGACCAACCCCAGGAGTGCCTTCGCACCGGCGGAATTGGGGGGCTTGACTCATTCAGAAACAATCCCATTGATATATCCAAGATAGAATCAGTACAACGTACAGTAGCATAGAGTGTGTGGGTATATATAGCACTATACTATACTATAATAATCTATAATAAAATACTTTACTCATGTATACTATACAGTCAGATTCTATTCAACAAGGTTGACTCAAAATGCAATGAGTACAACAAAGCTAGGTTTTAGGGGTGCTCCTTGTATAACACAACAAAGAATGGTGTATAATATATATATATATATACTTGTTAACCTTCGGCCCAACATGATCTAGTTGTGTTCGTTTTTCTACGCTCGAAAGAAACCCTGTTTTGGTCGCCTTGTTTGATTTCGGCGGTTTCCCTCTGTGATGAAGTTGAGATAGGCATGCTATCTTTCGCTTTTGCAGGAAGTTGTAGTGAAATAAATTTGGAAGATCCGTTTCGCCCTTGTACGCTATCCCCCATGGGCCATAGACCTTCCCCACCTTCGGCTTTCGGGGGAGTCCACAATGGTGAAACTCGAAGTTTGGAAATCCGACACCTCGCGGTGCGTCGCTGGAAGCGGCGACTGGATGATTCAACCATGGCATCAGTTCTAGTGATGCAAAACTTGCATAACCCTGGGCAAAAGTTGTCAAATTGGAAAGGACCACAACATACCACAACCCGAACTTCAGCAAAAGGTACAACAAATAGATTCTAGAGTCACAGTCCCACTGTAGCCAGCTGCAAGGAAAATACATAGTTGAAGTCCTCCAGGGGAAATTGAGGCTGAATCCCGACAATGGCTATTCCAAACCATTGGACTTTGTCCAAAACTCGGGTGCCTCCAATTGCATCAAGGGTTATATCATAATTTCGCCTGTATAAAATGTCCGGTAATACATGAGCATCATGTGCTGTATCTCCAGTGCTTGGACAACACCATCCCCATGTCGTTGGCTTTTTTTGTTCCACATACAAGGTGAGGCCCTAAAACCATAGCTAGCTTGACGTAAATAACTTCGTTACCTATGGTTTACGGATGATATAATGAACTATAGTTGAGAGCCAAGGGTGTTTATAAGCCAATTACCCTCCAGTAAATTAATATAAACCCTGCCAGATAGGGGTTGGAAGGTTAGTGGCCACTCAAAAATTGCTTATGTCAGGGTTTATCTTAATTTTCCCAGGGCATAAATAGGTAGGAACCTTTCAACCGGAGAAAATCATCTCTTCTGCTGTGCCATTCCAAGCGCCTGCCGGGGTCGTGGCGCTTCTGCATCCTGCGTTTCGGCGTTTTTTTCGGTCAAAATGTGGAAAATCACATGGACATTTAGAAATTGAGAAATAATGCGCATGCTCAAATGCAACTCCAACATCATGACATCAAGAAAACAAAACCAAATGTGACTTGCACTGCTAAACACACCCTGGGTTTCCCCGAGAAAACCGTCAACGTACCCCACACTCCAAACTCCACGCTTCGCATCCCACACTCCACCCATCCATGCTCACCGCTCTACGCTTCGCGCTCGCAACTCTTTATGCTCACACTCCACACTCCACACTCCACTGGTGGTCCACTCTTCACAAACAACGCACTCCACGTTCTACACTTGACAATCTACACAACACTTCCCATTCCACATTCCACTCTAGACACTTCACGCTCCCCACTCGCACCACTCTTCATGCCGCACGCTCCGCACTCTAAGTCTACACTTTATATTCCACATTCCACGCTCTACACTTGGCACTCCACGCTCTATACACTTCACAAAACATTCTAGACTTTACACTTCACGCTCCACACTCCACACTTCACAAACTAATTGCACACTGCACTTCGCACTCAGCATTCCAGACTCTACACTTCACATCCAGACTCTACACGTCACACTCCGCACTGCACTCTATACACTACACAGTCTACACACGACACTTTCATACACTTTCCACTTAAACCGCCTAACTTCACACTCCGCGCTCGTGCCCCTTCACCTTTCCACACCCTGCCGCAGGTGAAATGAGCCAAGGATTGCAGAGCAGCGCCATCACAGGTGCTATGTTTGTGCAGCAGACTTCCAGACGCATGGAGTTTTGGCGAGCTTTTCTAAAAAAACAGGGGCATGAGGAACATGTTCCCCCTATAATGGGCCCTAATGAATCAATCAAATCTGGCTCGGGGTTGAACCACCCATCCCAACATCGATTCTATCTTCAAATAGACATCCTGATACAATTTATGATAACTTATTGATCTCAGGGTACTATATTGTATTTCCCACCCCGAAAAATCTTCGAATCTGCCGCAGTATCCCCACCGCGAAAACACTTCGGCATATGTGCTGGGACCTTCTGGGATGGAAATTGGCCTGTAGTTTGGTTTTCAATTCAACACATCTCTATATTACACACTATCCGACAAGTCATCTGACAAATCCGCCCGCATAAACTCTGCAAGTCATCTGAAACCTCTCTCGAGATTTTGACAAGCATTCTACTAATTATCTGCCACATATTCTCACATGTTATCTATAAAATCCAACAAATAGGCTGACATATAAATATACAATTTGCATTGTTCTGTTTGACATAAATTCGGTGGTCGTCTGCTTCGCATGGGAGAACATGCCCGAAATACACTTAATTGTCGTACTTTTCTCACCAAAAACTCTTGAAGCATTTTTTGTCTACATTTTGTCCCAGCATGCAGTGAATTGGTTCTGTTGTGCACAAGCATGTCCAGTGAAACATGAACAAAATCAGGATGCGATGGAAACTGCACCACCACCTTTCTGTTTCTGACACCTGAATCCATGCAAAGCTAAATCAAACCAAGAAATGCAACACATCTCAAGAATTGACCCTGGACAATGCTTTCCACCTCGAATCTCGGCACGTGCGGTGATTTCAGACCGCTCTTTGTGTCGAGACAGGACGATTAGCAGCAGGTTCCGACAGGTTCCACGTCATATGTTGGCACTTGTAGCCCAACTTCTGTCCAGTGCAAACATCAGCCACTGCAGCTCTGAGAATCGGTTTTGAAATGTTTTCACAACACCACTGCGGTCCATAAAATATGTTCATGTTCCCCTAGAATTGCGTGACTTCGCTCTTTTTGGGGGGCTTGAAACGTGATCAATCCCGATTCGGCTCGACTAGCGGAAGTCTTTCTCTTGCTGAACCGCGGCATTCTAAACTGCGGCATTCAAGGTGTGAGGAAAAATGAAAAGATGCAAGGCTGAGGGCGTTTGAAAGTTTGAAAATGAAGAAAGCATGAAACTTGCTGAACTTGCTGAAGACTCGTCTTGATGTCCATTTTCCCTTCACACGTGTGAAGACTGATCGTTAAATACAAAATCGGAACATGGTTTCACAGCGCGCTGAACCTTCGCGCTGGCGTCAAAATGAAATGGACACTGCAGCCAGCCGTACCTTCCTGTTTCTGGCACATACAGCAAAAGCAAACCAAAACAAACCGCATCTCAAGATTTGACCGAGAAAACGGCAGGTTCCGACAGGTTCCACCTCATATGTTCGCACTTGTAGCCCAACTTCTGTCCAATGCAAAATTCAGCCACTGGAGCTCTGAGAATCGGTTTTGACATGTTTCACAACACCACTGCGGTCCATAAAATATCTTCATGTTCCCCTAGAATTGCGCGACTTCGCTCTCTTTGGGGGGCTTGAAACGTGATCAATCCCGATTCGGCTCGAGTGGCGGAAGTCTTTCTCTTGCTGAACCGCGGCATTCTGAACCGCGGCATTCAAGGTGTGAGGAAAAATGAAAAGATGCAAGGCTGAGGGCGTTTCGAAGTTTGAAAATGAAGAAAACATGAAACTTGCTGAACTTGCTGAAGACTCGTCTTGATGTCCATTTTTCCTTCACACGTGTGAAGACTGATCGTTAAATACAAAATCGGAACATGGTTTCACAGCGCGCTGAACCTTCGCGCTGGCGTCAAAATGAAATGGACACTGCAGCCAGCCGTACCTTCCTGTTTCTGGCACATACAGCAAAAGCAAACCAAAACAAACCGCATCTCAAGATTTGACCGAGAAAACGGCAGGTTCCGACAGGTTCCACCTCATATGTTGGCACTTGTAGCCCAACTTCTGTCCAATGCAAAATTCAGCCACTTCAGCGCTCAGAATCGGTTTTGACATGTTTCACAACACCACTGTGGTCCATAAAATATCTTCATGTTCCCCTAGAATTGCGTGACTTCGCTCTCTTTGGGGGGCTTGAAACGTGATCAATCCCGATTTGGCACGAGATTGCTCGAGGGACCGAAGTCTTTCTCTTGCTGAACCGCGGCATTCTAAACTGCGGCATTCAAGGTGTGAGGAAAAATGAAAAGATGCAAGGCTGAGGGCGTTTCGAAGTTTGAAAATGAGGAAAGCATGAAACTGGAGGGGTTGCGCAAGGGATCTGGCAAGATCCGCATTCTGGCACAGGAATGTGTGGAGTATACCCCTTAACCAATGGGTTTTGAAGATGACTATTCCTATTGGAAATGGTAAGTTTTTGTCGTTCTTCCGGTGTTCATTGATCCAGTTGTTGATCCTCAAATTTCAAGAGCATCCCAGGAAACACACTTCATAGAGACAACCTTACATCTGTAAGAAATAGTGGGTGCAGTGGTTAAATTTAGATGCCGCCCGGAAGGGACGGCTTTTTTATGAACCCCGTTACTGATGAAAATCCGCCCGCGCTGAAGGTGCCGAGGCGTGGTAGTTTACGAGCGGATGCGACCGGAACAGATCAGGGAAGATTGGGACGTATGTGACCCGCACGCTTGTGTAGCATTGTTCCAAGGGAATATTTAAAAAGTATAATATATATATATATTTATTTATTTATTTACATTAAGTTAGATAAGTTAATAGGAAAATTCCTTTAGTTATATTAATTATTTTCCGGTTTTCCAAGGAATAATTAAAATAACCAAAATAATTCACAGGATAATTCCTTCAATTATTTGGGTTATCTAAATTATTTTGCCATTTCCGAAGGAATATGAAATAATGCAAATAATTAACGGAAAAAATCCTTTGAATTATTCTTACTGATTATTCTAATTCACCTGTGTTTGGTAAATCCCGGGGTTTCAAAACAATTATTTTTTAATTATGTTGATTATCTTGTTCCTTGGGGTTTGGCAAAAGAACTAAAATAAGTCAATTATTTACTGGGAAAACTCCTTTAACTGGTTTAATTATTTTCCCGTTTCCACGGAAAAAAACTAAAATAGCTTTATAGGATAATTCCTTCAATTACTTTTATTATTCAATTACTTGGCCGTTTTAACTAATGAAAAAATAAGGGAATTAAAATAATTAAAAACCACTTACAATAATTTACGGGCAAATGCCTTTAATTATTTTAATTAATTAAGCTGTTTTGCCATTTCCCAAGGAATAACTACAATACTTACACCAATAAAAAATAAAAACATAGTTCTATTGAAATCCGGGGATTCACCAAGCACAGGTGAATTCGAAGAATTAAAATGATGAAGAGGAATTTTTCCCTTAATTGTTTTTATTACTTTAATTATTCCTTCGAAATGGGGGGCATAGCTTGCCCAATCCGAAATCCTCAAAACGCCCGTTTTGACTTAAGTATTTTCCGCGTTTTTTGGCTATTGATCACGCTTCGTTTGAAGCTATGTTCCCCATGTTGTGTCTCCGTTGGGCCCAACTTGGTGTGAAGCTGTCGCCAAATTAAGGGTCCCAAGTTGCGCAATGTTACACGTGACCTGGGCGTCCATGTGCATCACATAGCTTCTATTTGGGGTCCATCTGGATCGCTTTGCGCCCAAATGGGGCAGGTGGGAGGGGGTCCGCCACATCGCTTTGCCCCCAGATAGCGAAACTTGTGGGCACTGCAGCCCAGGCCCAAGTTGGGCGATAGCTGAAGACTAGCATCTTTACCTCTATTTCCAACGTTTTTTTGGCTTTGACAGGGGTTCGTGCAAAAACCATTGTTGCCCGCATTGGGCCTGTCTTGGGCTCAACTTCCACGCCAGACGCCCCCCACACAGGACCAAGTTGGGCATAAGCCCGGTGCCCACGTTGCGCCATGTTAAACTGGCCCGAGTTCGGCGCAAGTTACGCCCAAGCTGGGCCCAAGCGCGCTCCTGTTCAGCCCAACTTAAGGCCAAGGACGGCCAAGTTTGACCCCATTCGCCTTTTGGTTGGGCCAAGTATGGCCCGCTTCTTTCCTCTCTGTCCTATTCCTTGGGTGCAGGCAGTTCTCGTCGCGAAGCGACTTGAATAAAGCGTTAAACAACCAAATCAAAACTTACTTGGGGGTGCGGTTCCACTAACAAATGAGTTGCGCAACAATAGTTGTAGGGTTTTAATCCAAATTTATGAAAGGGTTTACCATAATTAGATTCATTAATAACCGACTGCACCCCCAAGTACTCAGCCATTCCCATCAAGAAATGTTCAAGTATGCCCTACATTGTGGTACGACCAATTTTTTAACGGAAACATCCATGATGTGTCTTCAAACCATCATCAACGACAATAAGTTCCGCGTAAAATCCACATCTAGATTATTTGGTGCAGTGTAACCTGTTCTTGGATTGCGCAGGAAAATTAAAAACATGACATAAATGTGACATTTTTTGAGTTCCACCTACAGCATTTTTGGCTATAGACTCAGTCGGTGTGATTATGCCTCGTTACGTTAGACTGTCCATCTTTTCACTTCTTCCATCCACGGACCTCGCATCGCGTCACACTGGAAGTGCCTTCCAACCACAGCGACTTGAAGCCGAACATCACGCAGCGCCAATCAAATGCTGTCGGATCAGTTCCTCAATAGCCGATCCCCTGCTTTTTCTACGCCTTCTTTCATTGTGGTTAGCCAACGCAAAGCATTGAACACCTGGAAATGATGAACTGAGAAGTATCCACATCCTGGAACACTTTTCTCTCTACGCGGCTTTGTACGGTCCTATCACAAACTGTAACTAGGACCCCGCAAGCGAAATATGGTCTTGTCCAAACTACGTTGCCCCAAAATCGCATCGTATTACGCGAAACATTTTGCCTATCAATCAAAAACGAAATGGTATAAGTGGTTTTGTCTCAAAATAAGTTGCCGAAATCTCCACTATTTTCCCGATGCTGACGGCCACAAGTGACATACCCACATGTCATGTTGGTCGAAATACTCCCCATGATTTTACTATATCCAGGTCCTGGGCCCCCCCTTGCCCTGAAGCATGGCCTCGCTATCCCCCAACCCCCGTGTTTTGTGGGTTGGGGTTGGGCGAGGTTGTATAAGCAGTGTGTTGATAGTATCCCCCCTTCCCCCCTGGGGTGTGGGTTGGGGTGGGTGTAGGATGGAGCATAAAATAGCTGGCGCATGAGAAATAAAAGAATGGAGTGCCAACATAAATAGTATATGCGCTATACGGTAGTATGTATGTAATCTCTGGGTATAGTGCCTGTGCATTTATAACCGTAAAATCCCCGACAGATTGAACATGTGCAACATGTTGGCTGATAATATCCACTATTATTTCTGAACCAAATAAAGCTATATAAATCCCTATAGGTTTTTGAATGCCGCTGAAATTAATCCCATGAACTTCGCCGAGAATCCTTGGCATCAGAGTCTTGCAGGGCCTCCTGCTGGAGCTGGTGGTGCACCGAGTATAGATTTCTTGTGTTCAGCAACTTCGCCACCCGCCGCCGAATACGATTGCGTGCGGAGGAGCGGCGGGTCCCCGGGATGGGCGCCTGCATTTGATCTGCATGGGCAAGATGGGAATATTCACAGCGGTCTCCTTTCAAACAGCCAGCTTGATGGTAGGAATTGAGCAAGCAGGGAGATCGATGATTGGGACCCTGTGGGCCTACTGTTCGCACTCGATGACTCGAATCCCCTGGCCCCGCTGGGCGCCATTGATGATTGGGATCTTGTGGCCTTGCTGGGCGAACTCGATGATGGGGATCCTGTGGACCCGCTGGGCGAACATGATTGGGATCCTGTAGGCCTGCTGGACGAACTTGATGATTAAGGTCCTGTGGGCCTGCTGGATAACCTCGACGACCGGTAACTTGTAGACCCACCGGACGAACATGGTCGGGATCCTGACGAACTTGATGATCTGGATCTTGTAGACCCACTGGAAGAACTCCATCTTCGACCGCATCTGGAAATTCTGCTGGTCGGGTTTGGGACTCGCCCGATTGCGGAGATTTCCCCTCCCCATCAGAACCAGATTGCCCAGATTGTTCGGATTTTTTGGAATGCTCAGATTGCCCGGATCCCCCGGAACGCCCAGATTGGTCAGATCCCCCGGAATGCCCAGATTGCCCGGTTGCCCCCGATGGCGCGGAAGACATCATGTCTTTGTCGCTGTTCGTCAATGCATCCCCAAGCCAATGGTTCACATCTAGGACGTATCCTGACAGTCAGGACGGCGCATTCATGCATGGTTCATGTTCAAGCGGAATGGATTCTGAAGATGTCTCAGTAAATGATGGCAAAACACGGTGTCAGAAACAATGATGCATGCCAGAATAACCAACACCCGTTGGCTACAGAAATTACAATACCATGCACATTGCATGCACCCATGGTGCTGTGTAAAGCTATGTCCAAACAATGTGGGATTAAGCCACTTCTCCGTTGATGATCCAATGCCATTGTAGGAAACTATCATGAGTCGTATGGTAGGATCGCATGAAAACCAACCCTAGTAAACAATGAAAGCATAGAATCCTTGGTAGCAAGATAGGGCAAGGGCCTTGCTTGTACACACAAGATTTTTTCAGCTGCACACACGCTTGCGCGGGTGAAATGACATGGGGAAAGGGTGGCCGGTGGGCTGATCTTGCGGGAGGGCTGGGTTGGAAGAACTGGAATGATTAGGGGTGGTGACCTTGCAAGGGTGAGATGGCACAGGAAGGGAGTGGGTGGGTTGTGGTCTGAGATTTTGATGGGTGCAATGACTTATGGGTTGCAAGGGTGAAATGGTGTGGGGAAAGGCTGGGGTGGGCCGGGTGGGGTAGGGATGGTATGGGGAAGGGCAGGGGTGGGGTGGGTTTTGAGAATCGGCTTGCTTGCCCATGGAATTCCAGTAGTACCACGCAAGGCGGCGGTGGAAGTTTCAAACGAAACCTAAAAGAGGGGCGCGCTGTTGTGATGCATGGATGGAGGGCAAACCTTCTGATGGACCAGTCTCTCTGTCTCTCTCTCTCTCTCTCTCTCCCTCCCTCCCTCTCTCTATTATATCTATCTGTCTGCCTGTCTGTCTATCTATCTATCTATCTGTCTATCTGTCTATCTATCTATCTATCTTATCTATCCACCCATCTATCTAACTATCTATCTAACTAACTGTCTGTCTATCTAACTATCCATCTATCCATCCATCCATCCATCTATCCATCTTGTTAAGAATACAATAGTTTTGATATCAACAATATCCATAATGTACATGGCAACAATGCACAGCACAATCTGTGCTCTGGATCAAGGCCTTGAGCCTAAGACAATTGCCAGAGGAAAAACAATACAGCGGATCGTGCACAAGACAAGGACAATTGGACAAGAGGACAAACGTGAGACAACGTGGACACAATCCATCACAACCAGAGTGCCGGTGAAACTTTACATGGTAGCGGAGCAAGGATCCTGGCAACGACAATCCAGGTGAGCTCCAATACCACAACACTCAACAAACACACACACAACAGCAACAGAAGGAGACAAGCCTTGACCCCACAAGAGGTAGCTTGTGACAACTACGGCAACAATGGCAGTAGCAGCACCGGCAGGAGGAGCATTACCTCCAGTGCCAGAAGACAATCTGGCCAACATGAACAGATACAAACTCAAGCCCCCCTTCTACAATGGAGACTACAGCACGTTTGAAGAATGGAAGTACAAGTTCACAGCATACATGGGCCTACAAGACAATGACTACACACCACTACTACAAGCAGCAGAGGCTGCCAATGCAGAGCTGACCGAAGCACAACTACGAGGAGCAGCAACAACAATTGAGGATGGTGAACGACATGTTCGCCTCAGCACCGACTTGAGGTACATCCTCATCAACACAACAACTGGGGCAGCAGCAACAGTCTGCCGACAATACCAGCACACAATCGGCTTTGAAATGTACAGACAACTTTGCATACGATTCTCAATACCATTTGGCACAAGATCAATTGGACACCTTACACGACTACTCAAACCAAAATTCGACAACAACAATTTCGAGGAGTCATTCTCAACATGGGAATTTGAGCTCCAACGCTTTGAGCGTGACAATGGACAACAATTGCCAGATGCAGTAAAAATACCAGTGCTACTCAATGAGACAACAGGACCACTACAACAACACCTACAACTACCCTCAGGACAAAACCCAAACTACGCCAGAGTCAAAGCAACAATCATTGAATACTACAGATCGACAACAGCATTCAGCAAGCTACAACAACTCGCCACACAATCATCCAGCGTGTCAACCAACTATGCTGGAGGACAAGCACCCATGGACATTGACGCAGTGCACAAAGGAAAAGGAAAACACAAAGGAAAAGGTAAAGGCAAAGGAAAACATAAAGGCAAAGGCTACGGTGGATACAACGGCTACGGCTACAACAATTACAACAAAGGAAAAGGAAAGAATGGAGGGAAAGGATACAACCCCTACAACAATCCAATTGGATACGGCAATCCTTTTGGAGGAAAAGGCAACGAAGGATACAAAGGATACAACAAAGGAAAAGGAAAAGGAAAGAACAAAGGAAAACAAGTGACCGATACCTGCTACAGGTGTGGGCGAGCAGGACACTATGCCAAAGACTGCAGAGTAGCAATCCACAACATTGGACAAGGAGAACACAATGACAATGAAGACACAACAGCACAATGGCACACCGACTACTATGACAATGGCTGGTACCACATAGATTATACACAGCAGCAGCCGCAGCAGCAATACTATACACAGCAGCAGCCTCAGCAACAATTGGCATTACCACCAATCCCACCAACGGCAGGCAACAGCGGCAGTATGCCAATCCATGTCATTGCAATGGTTAGCAATGGCAACAGCAACAGCAACAACCAAATGACAACAGCTGACACAACAAACATCATGATCGATAGTGGAGCAGCTACACACGTATGCCCACTATGGTTTGCAGACAATTACCCAATACACAGGTTCGACGAAGCACAACTTCCAAACCTGAGGGCGGTCACCAACAAGACCATACAATGCTATGGCGTGAGATGGGTCTACATGCAATCAAGGGGACAACCAATTGTCATACCATTCTATGTGTGTGACATACATGACCCGATCCTGTCAGTGACAAGACTGGCAGAACAAGGCTTTGACATCAGGTTCAACGACACACCCACAATGAGCCACAACAAGGGATTCGACGTCTCCTTGGTCCAACAACACAACCTTTACTACCTACCAGCAACAATTGTGAACTTGGAACAACACCAGCAACTACAACTTCGACAGACACCAGAGGGCATGATAGCAATGATTGCCCCAACCACGCTGACACAAGCAGGACCACAACAAGTCCTTGGAGGAAACAACGACTACTGGAACTACAACAGTGAAGGATACCTGGTGAGGTACCACAGGAACAAAAGAAAGGCACTATTCGTTCCTGGTAACAATTGTCCAGTATCTCTTGGAAGATTGAGCAACTATCGAAGGACAATTGTCAGACGGCCAAATGGGCACAATGAGGATTTCGTGGAACGGTACAACGACTTGGGTAAGAATGCACAAAAGCGAATCCTACAAGGTGATGCCTGGACAGGAGAAACTTGGTTCAAAGTGACTGGACAACCAGCAGCCACGCAACCATCTGCAGCACAACCGAGGACACCTGTGCCTCAACCACAGCCACAGCAGACAACACAAACAGAGCACCAGCCACCGGTGCCACAACTGCCAGCACACGCAGAAACATGCAAGCAGACAATCAACCGAGAACCACTCTTTCGACATACAACCAAGAAGCCACAACCAACAACGACGGCAATACCAGGACCACAAGCACTGACACCAAACTCTGACTACTGGATCAGAGAAGGACACCTGTGGAAGCGTGTCCACATACAACCACGTACAACACTTTACGTACCAGAACAATCAGATGATGGGCCGAACATTGAACGATTGACTTCAGAAAGAACAACAATGGTGTCACCAACAGAGCAAGCAAGAGGATGGAGGATTGACGACAATTGGAAGGAATCAGGAGCAAGACCACTTGACAGACAATGGACAGGTTCAACAAACTTTGAGGAAGATGTCGAGTACAAGTATGAGTACGACACAGACAATGAGGAAGAAACACAACAAGCACAAAGACCACGAGGAATGAAGGCCCCACAACAACCAACAAGGCAAGAAAGATTTGAGCACGAACTGACACACCTGCCATACAGAACATGGTGCCCAATTTGCGTGAAGAGCAAAGGCAGAACAGATAATCACCCAAAGCAAACAAGCAAACAACCGGTGATACAAGTGGACTTCACATACATGAAAGCCTTTGGAGACAAACAAGTACTACCAGTACTGACAGCAATAGATGTCGAATCAGGTATGGCAATGGCAGTTCTTGTACAAGACAAGAACCAACAACAACAATACCTGGTACGATGTCTACAAACATTCATGTTTGAATGTGGACGAGCACAAGCAACACTTTCACCAACAACACTACAAACAGACCAAGAGGAGTTCATCCTGAACCTCTTGAAGACAGTGGCACAAAACCTTGGAGCCAACATCAATGTAAGACAATCACCAGCATACTCATCACAATCACAAGGCAGTATCGAACGATACCACCGCACACTGATGGGACAAGTACGAGCTTTACTACAACAAGTCACCAGCAGCTACAACCTCACACTGAGCGTACAACATCCAATCCTACCATGGATTGTGAGACACGCAGCATGGCTACTGAACAGGTACGCCATTCACAATGATGGGCGAACAAGTTACCAAAGGAGATGGCAAAAGGATCACAAAGCACCACTGTCTGAGATGGCCGAAACAATACAATACATGATTTCCACCACAAGGACACTACCAAAGATGGAACCAAGATTCTTCAAAGGTATCTGGCTTGGAAGAGACACAATGACAGGAGAATCAATAATAGGAATTCCAGGCAAAATCATCAGGGTGAGAACCATTCGAAGACAAATTGAACCAGACAAATACGACAGGCAACTCCTGGATACAATCAATGTGTATCCATGGAACTCACCAACACCGCCAACGGCAATATCACCACAACTACTCTTACCAGCCAACCCACAAGCAAGCAGCTACGCCATTGGTACACAAACTGGCATCCCAATGACTGAGACAAGCACACAAACACAACAAGCAGGAACACCATTAGCACTACCAGCATCAGCACAGCAACTACCAACAGACTCCACAATGGCAACAGCACCGTTGGCAACTTCGCCAACGAACATCACAAGACCAGCATTGCCTTTACCACAGGGCAAAAGACCGCACGAAGAGCCAACAGGTCAAGCTGAGCCAAAACAATCGAGAACAGCACAATCCTCAGCAGCAGTTAGCCGAGGGCAACAAGAGGAACAGCCACACTCCAAAAGGATACAAGCAGTGACAATCACCACAAAGAAAGGAGACACAATCACGACAGCATCGTGTGAAGACGAACAAGAAGCAGAAGTGGAACGAATGCTACAAGAACCCTTCGTCTACGACAACGAAGGACTGGACTCCAAGAAAGTCCAACAAGGAATGAAGAAAGAAGCACAATCAATGAAGGGACAAGGAGTGTTCACAGAAATCAACTACAATGATGTCCCTGACGAATACAAAGGAAAGATTATAGAATCCAGATGGGTCAACAAGCCGAAACAAGACGAAGTGAGATGCAGAATCGTCGCGAAAGGTTTTCTGGAAACAATCCAGGACCTCGACAACATCTACGCCAGCACACCCATCTTCGGGATTCTGCGAATCCTGTTGACAATGGCACTACACAAGCAATGGACAATACAAGCAGGCGATGTGTCAACAGCCTTTCTACATGCACCAGCAGCAACCGACAATTTGTACATGTGGCCACCACCTGAACTCTATCCAAGCGGCCACAATAGCACAACAGTATGGAAGCTCAACAAGGCAATCTACGGATTGAGATCTAGCCCAAAATCTTGGCAGGACCACTTCGCACAAGTCCTACAACAACTTGGACTCACACGACTCACAAGTGAGCCCAATGTATACAGAAACAAGGAACAGACAATGTTCGTGATGGTCTACGTAGATGACCTACTTTTCCTGGGACAACCCCAAGAGGTCAACAAGACCTTCCAGGAAATACAAAAGCACGTACTCTTACGACCAACAGGCACACTCGGAGTTGGGCAAACAATCCAATTCCTTGGAAGAGACATCTACAACAACGGAGACTATTTTGAACTCAGTCTCAAGCCAGAGTACATTACAACACTCCTGAAAGAAACAAAAATGGAAACAAGCAATCCGGCAGCAACTCCAGGGACGGCAACCCTGAAACAATCAACAAATGACGAAGCACCCTTGGACAAACAAGAACATGCAGACTACAGAAGAGCAGTAGGAAAGCTACAATGGCTGACTTACACAAGACCGGATATTAGCTTTTCAACAAAGGAACTGGCAAGAGACCTACAACAGCCGACACAACAAAGCCTCCGCAAGTTGAAACATCTCTTGCGGTACCTACGTGGAACACAACAATACAAGATGATCATTCGACCAACACACACACCACAAACAAAGGAACCCATCGACCTGAACATCTACGTCGATGCGGACTGGGCAGGATGCCCAAACACAAGAAAATCAACAAGCGGATTCATCGTGACAATGATGGGATCCGTCGTACAATTCGGCAGCAGAACACAAGCAGTGGTAGCACTATCATCGGCAGAATCAGAACTATACGCAATCGGCACAGGGGCACAAGAAGGCCTACACATAGCCAACTTCATAAAGGAAGCAACAACAAAAGTGAACATCCGCATACACACCGACAGCACAAGCGGAAAGAGCATCGCAACAAGAATCGGGTCATCCAAGAAGGCAAAACACATTGACCTGAAGTACCTATTCATACAACAACTGGTACAGAGCGGAATACTATCAATCCACAAAATCAGCACGCACGACAACCCAGCGGACATACTCACAAAGTATGTCCCAGCAGAGGTGCTCAACAAACACCTCTACATGGCGGGCATCCACAGCCCGCAACATCGCAACTGACCGCCGGCATAACACTGTTTCACAACCTCAAAGCATCCCCTGCGTGTACAATACACACACGGTTGCTCGAGCCATGGTACACTATTTTCTTAAAGAATATGGATACCATCAACTATATGTATCACTATATCATCTACAAGATCTTCGTTTCACTATGATATATACTATGTCATCTACAATTCATCATTGACGTCATCTTTTGCTGCATGTGAGTGCGACTGGACAATGTCGAGTTGGAACAATCCTGAGACAATCGTGTTTGAATCGTTTTGCTTTTGAATTGACAATGCATGAACAATGTCGATGAAACACTAGTTCACCGCAGCCGCGTCTGCTCACAAGCGACCCGACAATACTGTGAACAAGATCATCTACAAGAACGCCAGGTGAAACAATGATGGCACCCAAGGTGGACATGCCAAACTACAATGAGTCGATTGACCAGATCGACTACAAGCGCCTGGTACTTCTGGGCCAGAAGTCAACGGCCACAACCTATGTGGACCGTGCTGCACTGGCCAATGAAGAAGAGGCCACAATTCGCATCCTGAAGCCTGAGGAGACGGACAAGACAGCAAGACAATTGCTGTTGGGCTTGGACGGCAAAACAATGACCGTCTTCAGCTTCACAATGGAGGAATATGTGGCCATGATCGCAGAGCAAGAAGGAACATTGACCTACATCCCCGGTGATGTCCGAGCTGGCAAACGATGGCTCCAGACAATCGGGGTCCCCACAATCCAGGACGCAGCAAATCAGCTGTGTTGGCACGTGGCGAAAGGACACACAACGCCATCGTCAAGCACAGTGATGGTGGCAATTCAGTTGGACCTCAACAATTGGTGCTCCCATCACACAATGAAGCACGTCAATTCATTCCAGCGTGGATCTAGCCTACAGATGAGGCAAGTGCTGGAAGGATTCCAATACAATCTCACCGCCGAAGAGTTGTCGACAATGGTCATTGTCAACTATGACAACTACAATGTGCTCCAACTGGCCTCACGCTTTGTGTGGTCAAGTGGATATGTGTGGGCATCAGCAATGCCAGTGAATGTGCTCACAGCCCTGGAGGTCAAGGATGATGAGAACAATTCTCACATCATGACTGCTCTCATCCAAGGCCTATACAATGGAGGCACCACTTGCCTCAAAATCATGCCAAAACACATCCGAGACAAGGCATTGGAATTCCTGTTGGATCGCAATCTGGCAACAACCCCAGCCAACATGATCCCTATGCACAGCATTGGTCATCCTGACCATGCAGCCTGGGTCATGACCAGGTCTGACAATGAGATCCAGCAAGTTGGGAACAAAGAGAACAGGAAGCGCCGTGCTGACGACATGGAAGTCGAACAGAAGGACGGCTAGAAGATGATCTACAAGATCCAAGAGGATTGACTATGATGACACCACATCTTTGCCGACCACGAGACAATCAAAAGACGCACAACGAGTCGACAATGAGGCAAAGAAGTGTACAGATCATCAACAATCCACTGTACAGACTTGAATAATTTTTGCACTGAACAATGAGAGAAAAATAATGCTGATTTCAGTTTTCAATGATGCTAGTGGACAATGTGAATGGACAATCCTAAACGAAGTGGCGTGCACAATGCCGCCAATTCGAGGGACGGTGTTAAGAATACAATAGTTTTGATATCAACAATATCCATAGTGTACATGGCAACAATGCACAGCACAATCTGTGCTCTGGATCAAGGCCTTGAGCCTAAGACAATTGCCAGAGGAAAAACAATACAGCGGATCGTGCACAAGACAAGGACAATTGGACAAGAGGACAAACGTGAGACAACGTGGACACAATCCATCACAACCAGAGTGCCGGTGAAACTTTACACATCTCTCTATCTATCTATCTATCTACCTACCTACCTACCTATCCATCCACCCATCCATCCATCCATCTATCTATGTAACTATCCATATTTCCATCCATATATCTATCTATATTTCTATCTACCTACCTACCTACCTATCTATCTATCTATCTATCTATCTATCCATCCATCTATCTATGCTGTCTGTCTATCCGGCACTAGCTATTGATATATATATATATCTCTCTCTCTCTCTCTCCCCATCTATCCTTCTTTCTTCCTATCCATCTATCAATTTACCCACCTGTCCATCTACCCATGTATCCATCTATCTACATATATCTCTCAGTATCTATCTAGTTCTAGTTCTCTATCCCTTTATCAGTCTCTCTGCAAATCTTTCCAAATCTCTGTATCTCTCGTTTTCTCTGTCTCTCTATCTCTCGACCTACCTACCTACCTACCTGTCTGTCTGTCTGTCTCTGTCTGTCTCTGTCTGTCTCTGTCTGTCTCTGTCTGTCTCTTTCTGTCTCTGTTTGTGTCTGTCTCTGTTTGTGTCTGTCTCTGTTTGTGTCTGTCTCTGTTTGTGTCTGTCTGTCTCTGTCTGTCTCTGTCTGTCTCTGTCTGTCTCTGTCTGTCTCTGTCTGTGTCCGTGTCTGTGTCTGTCTCTGTGTCTGTCTCTGTCTCTGTCTGTCTCTGTCTGTGTGTGTGTGTGTGTCTGTGTCTGTGTCTGTGTGTGTGTCTGTCTGTCTGTCTCTGTCTGTCTCTGTTTGTGTCTGTCTCTGTTTGTGTCTGTCTCTGTTTGTGTCTGTCTCTGTTTGTGTCTGTCTCTCTTTTTGTCTGTCTGTCTCTGTCTGTCTCTGTCTGTCTCTGTCTGTGTCCGTGTCTGTGTCTGTGTCTGTGTCTGTCTCTGTCTCTGTCTGTCTCTGTCTGTGTGTGTCTGTGTCTGTCTGTCTCTGTCTGTCTCTGTCTGTCTCTGTTTGTGTCTGTCTCTGTTTGTGTCTGTCTCTGTTTGTGTCTGTCTCTGTTTGTGTCTGTCTCTGTTTGTGTCTGTCTCCGTTTGTGTCTGTCTCCGTTTGTGTCTGTCTCTGTTTGTGTCTGTCTGTCTCTGTCTGTCTCTGTCTGTCTCTGTCTGTGTCCGTGTCTGTGTCTGTGTCTGTCTCTGTGTCTGTCTCTGTCTGTCTCTGTCTCTGTGTGTGTCTGTGTCTGTGTCTGTGTGTGTGTGTGTCTGTCTGTCTGTCCGTCTGTCTGTCTGTCTCTGTCTGTCTGTCTCTGTCTGTGTCTGTCTGTGTCTGTCTCTGTCTGTCTGGCTGTCTGTCTACCTATCTCTCTATCTCTCTCTATCCCTATTTTCATCTCCATCTCCATCCCCATGTCCAGCTCCATCTCGAAGCCCATCCCCATCTCGATCTCTATCCATCCGTCCATCCATCTATCAAGCTGAAAGGAAGGAAGCAAGTGTGCGAGGCTTCCTCAACAAGTGAAAAGGCGCAGCTCCAAAACGAAGAAAATCTGCGAGACTTCCTGAAAAATCCGAAGTGGACAACATCAAAAATGCGGCAATTTTGTCCATTTCATGTGTCTAAAGTATGGCGTCTGCCACGAAAAAGTGCGGCCAGTCACGCAAAATCATCTTAGCAAACCTGACCTCCGAATGTCAGGTAGAGATGTCTCTTGTACTGCGTCTGTCAAGCGAAATTTATCTTTGCAGATCCTCTTCAAACGTCCCGCGCCTGCCATATTTTTTGAAACTGCCGCAAAAACCTTAGGTTTAGCTCACTTTGTGCGAGGTGCAAAATCCATTGCACCTGCTAAGAAAAGTGACGCTTGAACGTCCAAAAGTGGTTCGAACATGTAGTGTTTTGAACATGTTGGCCTGCGCCTACTTTTCGACCCTCCGGAGACACAACATTGGAAAAGCACAGCGTTTCGCGACTTTTCTACCTCTTCGCGCGCTTTAATCTTCTTTCTACTGACTTTCTCTTCTCTGACTCTTCCCACACCTGACCTGTTGCTGCATCTGTCCATAAGTCGGAAGTTTGACTATCTGAAGTTTCTTAGGTGATAATCCCCATTATATTATTGGCGGGTAAAACACCCCCACAGTTCCCGCGTGTGGAATTGTGATTGGACGTGGTTGGGTTGTCAATCAACGCGTGTTCGATCCACCCCTTCATTTCCCAGGGGATTTTTCTTGATTTTCAGGTTCATTGTATCATCAGGATTCTGACCATGTTAGTTTTGCTTTGGGCTGCCAACTACTCATCAGCCAACCGTCACTTCTCAATGATATACTCATATTTTACATGCGTGCTTTTGTAAACACCTAAAAAATCCCGGCAAGAGACCCCAAGCAGTGTTGGGGAGTGGGAGGATAATGTATGATACTGTTGGTGTTGTTGATGATGATGGTGATGATGGTGATGATGATGATGATGATGATGACGATGGTGTTGCGGACAATGATGTTGAGCATGTTGATGTTCAGGATGATGAGGTGCAGGATGATGATAAGGATAATGAGGATGATATCTTTGCGGACGATAATGTTGAGGATGATAACGTTGAGGAGGCTGAGGATGAGGATCATAATGCGGAATATGAAGTGGAGATTGAAAAGGTGGAGGATGATGATGTTGAGAAGGAGGAGGATGACGATGTTGAGGATGATGATGTTGAGGAGGATGATGAAAAGGATGATAATGTTGATGTTGCGGAAGATGAGGTGGAGGTTGATGATGAGGATTATGAGGTCAAGGGGGAGGAAGATGATGATGATGAGAATGATGATGTGGAGAAGGAGGAAGATGATGATGTTAAGGAAGATGATGTTGAGGAGGAGGACCGACCCCAAGACCAGGGACCACACTTTGTGCGAGCCTGCGCAGTCGAAATGCACTTGGGCATTGCACAAGAAGCACTTTGGGCGAGAATTTACAGGTAAAATGCCGCAGACCAAGACTGGGGACCACACTTTGTGCGAGCCTGCGCAATCCGAAATGCACTTGGACATTTCACAAGAGCCACTTTGTGCGAGAATTTACAGGTAAAATGCTGGAGGCCAAAACCGCGGCGCAGACTTTGTGCGAGCCTGTGCAAGCGAAATGCATTTCAACATTGTACAAGAGCCATTTGCTGCAGGAATTTGCAGGTAAAGTGCCGCAGACCAGCTGGAGCACCCTGATCAAGCACCGGCCTTTAAGTTTCTGTAAGAACCCCTTAGTGTGGACACACTGTTTGGGGAAAAGATGGTGAAATCCTGCAAGTAATCAACCAACCAGAGTTCAGCAGTCACTGCCCACTTGGGTTGATTCTTTTTTCCCCTCCTGTCATAGTTGACACTGAACCCGACGATTCGCTGCCCGCCGTAGCTGGCGGCATTCTTCGGGATCACCTGAGGTCACCAGTTGTCTTCCGTTGATGAACATTGGACGTTTCTCTGTCAGCAAACTCATGGGTTCGATGAATTTCCATTCGATCGGCAGCATGTGTGTTGATGTGTTTTGCTTTTAAGAAAAATGAATATTTAACCAACCAGAGAAAGGATTTAGCCAACAACAACAAACGAACATTGGATTTTTTTGAAAGGCAAGAAGCTTTTTAGCAAAAGCGAAGGATTCCACAAATGAAAAGTCGAGCTCGAACGGAACCAAGAAGCATGGCAGAATGGGGATTGGACCAACAAAACGCCAACGAAGATATGTCACAGCACTGGTTTGATGTAAAGGACCACTTGTAGGGTAAACCGAAAGGCTATGATTTCGAACAATCCAACTGTCGAGTTTTTCTTGAACATTCCGTCTCTAACGAAATCTGGGACAAATGCCCTTGAGCTACCAGGACTTCTGCAATTTAGCAAGGAAAAATTGAGATGCAACAAACGGTCGGACGGCCTGTTCACGCGCAAGTTACATGGAACGTTAACATCCCCCCCACCCCAGCGTGGCGTAGCATCAACAACGTGAGCAAGTTACATAGAACGTTAACATCCCCCCCCACCCCACCCCACCCCACCCCAATGTGCAGCGTAGCATCAGCAACATGATGAAGGATCAAGTTCACATGAGCGTGATTGCCCCACCCCACCCCACCCACCCCAATGTGCAGCGTAGCATGAGCAACGTCATGAAGCCTCAAAACACTGTAAAAACCAAGGGAAAACGCAGATGGTGCAAAAAAACAAGAGCGCGAAAGCGCGAAAAACACTGTAAAAACGAGTGCAAATGGACAAAGGCAGAAAACATCACTCGAAGAAACAGTTGTTCCTGCCCCCCCCGCTCCCCCCCCCAGGGCAGCATTGTCGAGAAGCAGAAAACACTGTAAAAAACAGTACAAAATGCACAATATGCACAATCAGCAGTGTGTCTGCGCGTGAACGCCCCGTCGGAGGGAACAACCACAAGTACAGGCCCAGCCACAAGTTCAACAAGTTCATCAGTAAATTTGAAGTTGAACATAGTCGAACCAGCAAAAATGGTAATCCTTATACGTCCTCTAATCGAGAACAACCTTCTACAGCAACATGAGCCGGCACAGGACCTGACTAGCCATATGGTTTCTACCTGTTTATTGGTCCCCAAAAATTGAAGGAATTCCTACTGAGATTGAAGCCGTGTGAATCAGTATGGCTTGCTGAATTTCCCATCTTTGCGACTCAAATCAAAGTCTGGATAAGAACCCCATGTGCAAAGGTTCAATAGTGTGTATTGAACTACCCAGCTGGTAATGACAATTATTGCCCGTATTCGCCCACCAGATCGCAGTTTTTTTGTGGGCAAACGTGGGCAAACTGTCGGTTCTCAGAAGTGGTAGGCCCAAATCATACACCATCCTCCTCTTGCCTAACATTACCAAAATAATATTGGAAACAGGGTCCCCAAAAATATTCCATCGTTACTTTGAGTGATCCACACCGACATAGATTCAGACATTTAAGATCCGACAAAAAATCTCACGTTCTACGGCATTTCATGTGGCATATATTCTCACATTTTCTTTGACATTCTGTCTGGCATATATTCTGACATTTTATCTGGGATTCTATTTGACATATGTGTTTTTTATCAAACATATATTCGGACATTTTCCGGGCATTCTGTCTGACATGCGTTCTGATATTTTAGCTGACATCTTATCTGGCGTTCTATCTTTCATTTTATCACATACATTCTGCATGTTTCCACATTCTTTCTGACACATAGTCTGTAATTTTCTTTGACATTCTAAGATAGGTACTGCCCATCTGACGGACATTATTACATCTTTTCTGGCATTGGTCTAGTGTCGAGCTCGCGAGTTTGTGCAGGAGTCCAGCTTGCTGCAAGCATCCGCAGAGGAGCAGACCTACTGTTATGATTGGTGATTTTCAAACATTGATTCCCCAGCAAACAGCTGGTTGGTTGGTGATTTTACGCCAAGTTGCGGTAATAGTGCTGGAACCAACATTAAGCCCTTGTGGATATGGTAAATCGTGAACCCCAAATGTTTGCTAAGGTTTCCCGTTGGGAAGTGCGAAAGTGCAGCTGTGGCACATGAGCAAAGCGGGCTCACCACACAAACATTTCTTGAGCCACTGGAAGCCACGATTTGGTTGAGGCTCAGGGCCAGACACAAAACATCACCGGATTTTCCAGCATGGCTAAGAATGAATATGAAATGTTCACACATGTTCTTCCATGAGAATGAATCCATTTACCAAGGATGCACCAAACTTTCTATAGACAACTGCATCGTGCTTTGTGGCTGAAATATCCACACGGGATGATTTTGCATGCGGAATTTATCACAGCAATGGAAAGAATGAAATGTTCAGTTTCGATACGA
The DNA here is from genome assembly GCA_947184155.2 of Cladocopium goreaui. Taxonomy (NCBI): domain Eukaryota; class Dinophyceae; order Suessiales; family Symbiodiniaceae; genus Cladocopium; species Cladocopium goreaui. Next base: position 295,976 of record CAMXCT020006810.1, read on the forward strand.
GCCTCGTATACAATAAGGAACCTTCCTTTTTCAAAGTTTGAATACCAGACTGTGACAAACCAAGAATGGGTAGGGTTTTCAGCCTGGAGTTACATATGTGTATATTATATATACTCTGTATACCACATATATATATATATAGTATATATAGCATATATATATATATATGATAAAATTAAAAACATATGCTATATGCTATAATACTACGTGTATATATATATATACTATATATATATATATATACATAGAAAATGCCATGCAAATTGCAAATTGTCGAAGTCTCAATTCCCAGCCCTATCCAAGTCCAGTTGCGGGTTTCAACTGAAATCTCCACAACTGGTAGGTATAGTTGATGGTATCAATGGACCACTGATTTCTGGTTTTTGCGGATATGGAGGGTCACGACACTTTTTGTGAAAACTTCAGCATGAAGAGTCTGTTTCAGAATACACCGTTTTTTTGCACTGAGCACTGAGCAAGGAATATGTCAAAAATAAATGGGACGCAAGCATCAATCATGGGGGAAACCATGTTTGACCCACAGATCGGAGCATGAGAGATGGGAAGATGGTATTAACATATTGGGGTTACCCTCCAGCCAAACCTGGCAATGGAAAAGTCCCCAGTTGTAGCTGTTGTTTTGCCAGCTAGAAACCTTCATTTCATTCGGGGATTTCCCATTGCCGCGTTTGATCACTGGAGGGTAAATTTAGAGATTGGTTTCCTCAAAATTCTAGACTGACCCACACGGCCAATGAATGACAGTCTGGACAGGGACATCGGCATCCCACATGTGAAGAATGCCAAAAGGGGCCATCAATCAGACTTTTCAATCTGCCAAATAACCAAGATGGATTGGTTTGGTTTGACCTTGCTTTCAATCAAAAAATAAACAACAATCATTCCTACGGAATGCACATAAATAACGAAGAACCAATCCACAATAAGACAAAGGAAGAATTTTAGGGTTTTTTCAAAAGTTGAAGTTTCCTGCAACAAAAACATATCATTTTTTCGAGGAAACCTCCCTCAGAAACCTCCCTCAGATTCCCCGGATTCGGACCTGGTTCCGGGGGCCACAACGGAGCAACGGGAGAAATCTATGGATGCCTCAGCCAGAACTTGACAGGTAGCTTAACAGGTAGCTGAAGTGGCACAGCTTATGGCACAGTGATGTGAAACTCAATTGGATCATCCTCCCTTTTTTTGCTTTTTGCCATGGAACACGGAAAAAGATGCTCAAAATGCCGGCCAATTATGGTTTTAATATGTTTTAATGGGGCTTATGATGGTGAAAAATATTTGCAATTAACCAGCAACAAAAATCGGAGTCAATGTCCGCACAGTTGGTCGTGTTTTGCAAACATCGACTGTTTAGGGTCAGCAAGTTTGATTTTCTGGTCATTCAACCTGCCAGTGTGAAATTCCCCATGAATATCTTGATGTTGTTTCATGATTTTCGCAACATTGGGCGTCCGTCAGATTTCCCAGGTTTCGGTTGCCAAAGACCTACCACCAAGTTGGTCAGGTTTATTGCTGAAAGATGCACTTTGCAAACTGAATCAAGTTGGGATCAACATCTGCCCAAAAACTATGCTCAAAGTAACTGTTTGGCGCCACATGATATCTTCTTGATTTTGAAACCGTTGTTGCTGTGAACTGTTGTTTCCTCCAACAATCATGAGTGAATCTGGGGGTGGGGATGGAAAATTGATGCTTGAAACCACAAGTGTCTTTGCAGGGAGTCCAAGACAATCCTCTGCGACCTCCAAATGATGATCAGCCAGTTTCAACTCCACAACTCAACCCTGACATTCTTGCCAATTTGGATTCATGACTCATCATCCAAAAAACAGCGTCATGCCCTTCTGACTAAAACATCTTCAACCGACATCTTGAGGTGCCGACATGTGCAACAGACTGCCTGTGGTGTTAAGCATAGACAACCTACGCCATGAGCCAAAAAAAAGCCGCAGCCGCGTTTAAGTTGTCCAGCTCAGCCCTCCGTGCATCAAAGCGCCAATCAAACATCATGTTCTTCAAACATCATTTTGTTGGGATCATAATCTTCTATCAACACCCATTAAATGCTCTGAAGGTTGAAGTGATAGAACCCCAACCCCCCCACCCCAAAACAAAAGTGAATTTGTTGGAGGCCACAACCATCCATCCATGTGGCCACGACCTGAACGCCCTGTCTTTTTGTCGTCGAAAGAGACGCGAGTCAAACCGCCCATCTGGACCAACCCCAGGAGTGCCTTCGCACCAGCGGAATTGGAGGGCTTGACTCAGTCAGAAACTGTAACAATCCCATTGATATATCCAAGATAGAATCAGTACAACGTACAGTAGCATAGAGTGTGCGGATATATAATATTATATATATGTAGCACTATACTATAATAATCTGTAATAAACTACTATACTCATATATATATATATATATACTGCAGTCAGATTCTATTCAACAAGGTTGACTCAAAATGCAATGAGTACAACAAAGCTAGGTTTTAGGGGTGCTCCTTGTATAACACAACAAAGAATGGTGTAATATATATATATATACTTGTTAACCTTCGGCCAACCATGATCTAGTTGTGTTCGTTTTTCTACGCTCGAAAGAAACCCTGTTTTGGTCGCCTTGCTTGATTTCTGCGGTTTCCCTCTGTGATGAAGTTGAGATAGGCATGCTATCTTTCGCTTTTGCAGGAAGTTGTAGTGAAATAAATTTGGAAGATCCGTTTCGCCCTTGTACGCTATCCCCCCATGGGCCATAGACCTTCCCCACCTTCGGCTTTCGGAGGAGTCCACAATGGTGAAACTCGAAGTTTGGAAATCCGACACCTCGCGGTGCGTCGCTGGAAGCGGCGACTGGATGATTCAACCATGGCATCAGTTCTAGTGATGCAAAACTTGCATAACCCTGGGCAAAAGTTGTCAAATTGGAAAGGACCACAACATACCACAACCCGAACTTCAGCAAAAGGTACAACAAATAGATTCTAGAGTCACAGTCCCACTGTAGCCAGCTGCAAGGAAAATACATAGTTGAAGTCCTCCAGGGGAAATTGAGGCTGAATCCCGACAATGGCTATTCCAAACCATTGGACTTTGTCCAAAACTCGGGTGCCTCCAATTGCATCAAGGGTTATATCATAATTTCGCCTGTATAAAATGTCCGGTAATACATGAGCATCATGTGCTGTATCTCCAGTGCTTGGACAACACCATCCCCATGTCGTTGGCTTTTTTTGTTCCACATACAAGGTGAGGCCCTAAAACCATAGCTAGCTTGACGTAAATAACTTCGTTACCTATGGTTTACGGATGATATAATGAACTATAGTTGAGAGCCAAGGGTGTTTATAAGCCAATTACCCTCCAGTAAATTAATATAAACCCTGCCAGATAGGGGTTGGAAGGTTAGTGGCCACTCAAAAATTGCTTATGTCAGGGTTTATCTTAATTTTCCCAGGGCATAAATAGGTAGGAACCTTTCAACCGGAGAAAATCATCTCTTCTGCTGTGCCATTCCAAGCGCCTGCCGGGGTCGTGGCGCTTCTGCATCCTGCGTTTCGGCGTTTTTTCGGTCAAAATGTGGAAAATCACATGAACATTTAGAAATTGAGAAATAATGCGCATGCTCAAATGCAACTCCAACATCATGACATCAAGAAAACAAAACCAAATGTGACTTGCACTGCTAAACACACCCTGGGTTTCCCCGAGAAAACCGTCAACGTACCCCACACTCCAAACTCCACGCTTCGCATCCCACACTCCACCCATCCATGCTCACCGCTCTACGCTTCGCGCTCGCAACTCTTTATGCTCACACTCCACACTCCACACTCCAAACTCCACACTCGCAACTCTTCACAAACAACGCACTCCACGTTCTACACTTCACAATCTACACAACACTTCCCATTCCACATTCCACTCTAGACACTTCACGCTCCCCACTCGCACCACTCTTCATGCCGCACGCTCCGCACTCTAAGTCTACACTTTATATTCCACATTCCACGCTCTACACTTGGCACTCCACGCTCTATACACTTCACAAAACATTCTAGACTTTACACTTCACGCTCCACACTCCACACTTCACAAACTAATTGCACACTGCACTTCGCACTCAGCATTCCAGACTCTACACTTCACATCCAGACTCTACACGTCACACTCCGCACTGCACTCTATACACTACACAGTCTACACACGACACTTTCATACACTTTCCACTTAAACCGCCTAACTTCACACTCCGCGCTCGTGCCCCTTCACCTTTCCACACCCTGCCGCAGGTGAAATGAGCCAAGGATTGCAGAGCAGCGCCATCACAGGTGCTATGTTTGTGCAGCAGACTTCCAGACGCATGGAGTTTTGGCGAGCTTTTCTAAAAAAAACAGGGGCATGAGGAACATGTTCACCCTAATGGGCCCTAATGAATCAATCAAATCCGGCTCGGGGTTGAACCACCCATCCCAACATCGATTCCATCTTCAAATAGACATCCTGCTACAATTTATGATACCTTATTTATCTCAGGGTACTATATTGTATTTCCCACGCCGAAAAATCTTCGAATCTGCCGCAGTATCCCCACCGCGAAAACACTTCGGCATATGTGCTGGGACCTTCTGGGATGGAAATTGGCCTGTAGTTTGGTTTTCAATTCAACACATCTCTATATTACACACTATCCGACAAGTCATCTGACAAATCCGCCCGCATAAACTCTTGTGCAAGTCATCTGAAACCTCTCTCGAGATTTTGACAAGCATTCTACTAATTATCTGCCACATATTCTCACATGTTATCGATAAAATCCAACAAATAGGCTGACATATAAATATACAATTTGCATTGATCTGTTTGACAAAAAATTCGGTGGTCGTCTGCTTCGCACGGGAGAACATGCCCGAAATACACTTAATTGTCGTACTTTTCTCACCAAAAACTCTTGAAGCATTTTTTGTCTACATTTTGTCCCAGCATGCAGTGAATTGGTTCTGTTGTGCACAAGCATGTCCAGTGAAACATGAACAAAATCAGGATGCGATGGAAACTGCACCACCACCTTTCTGTTTCTGACACCTGAATCCATGCAAAGCTAAATCAAACCAAGAAATGCAACACATCTCAAGAATTGACCCTGGACAATGCTTTCCACCTCGAATCTCGGCATGTGCGGTGATTTCAGACCGCTCTTTGTGTCGAGACAGGACGATTAGCAGCAGGCTCCGACAGGTTCCACGTCATATGTTGGCACTTGTAGCCCAACTTCTGTCCAATGCAAAATTCAGCCACCTGCAGCTCTGAGAATCGGTTTTGACATGTTTCACAACACCACTGCGGTCCATAAAATATCTTCATGTTCCCCTAGAATTGCGTGACTTCGCTCTCTTTGGGGGGCTTGAAACGTGATCAATCCCGATTCGGCTCGACTGGCGGAAGTCTTTCTCTTGCTGAACCGCGGCATTCTGAACCGCGGCATTCAAGGTGTGAGGAAAAATGAAAAGATGCAAGGCTGAGGGCGTTTCGAAGTTTGAAAATGAAGAAAGCATGAAACTTGCTGAACTTGCTGAAGACTCGTCTTGATGTCCATTTTTCCTTCACACGTGTGAAGACTGATCGTTAGATACAAAATCGGAACATGGTTTCACAGCGCGCCGAACCTTCGCGCTGGCGTCAAAATGAAATGGACACTGCAGCCAGCCGTACCTTCCTGTTTCTGGCACATACAGCAAAAGCAAACCAAAACAAACCGCATCTCAAGATTTGACCGAGAAAACGGCAGGTTCCGACAGGTTCCACCTCATATGTTGGCACTTGTAGCCCAACTTCTGTCCAATGCAAAATTCAGCCACTGGAGCTCTGAGAATCGGTTTTGACATGTTTCACAACACCACTGCGGTCCATAAAATATGTTCATGTTCCCCTAGAATTGCGTGACTTCGCTCTCTTTGGGGGGCTTGAAACGTGATCAATCCCGATTCGGCTCCAGTGGCGGAAGTCTTTCTCTTGCTGAACCGCGGCATTCTGAACCGCGGCATTCAAGGTGTGAGGATAAATGAAAAGATGCAAGGCTGAGGGCGTTTCTAAGTTTGAAAATGAAGAAAACATGAAACTTGCTGAACTTGCTGAAGACTCGTCTTGATGTCCATTTTTCCTTCACACGTGTGAAGACTGATCGTTAAATACAAAATCGGAACATGGTTTCACAGCGCGCCGAACCTTCGCGCTGGCGTCAAAATGAAATGGACACTGCAGCCAGCCGTACCTTCCTGTTTCTGGCACATACAGCAAAAGCAAACCAAAACAAACCGCATCTCAAGATTTGACCGAGAAAACGGCAGGTTCCGACAGGTTCCACCTCATATGTTGGCACTTGTAGCCCAACTTCTGTCCAATGCAAAATTCAGCCACTGCAGCGCTCAGAATCGGTTTTGACATGTTTCACAACACCACTGTGGTCCATAAAATATCTTCATGTTCCCCTAGAATTGCGTGACTTCGCTCTCTTTGGGGGGCTTGAAACGTGATCAATCCCGATTTGGCACGAGATTGCTCGAGGGACCGAAGTCTTTCTCTTGCTGAACCGCGGCATTCTAAACTGCGGCATTCAAGGTGTGAGGAAAAATGAAAAGATGCAAGGCTGAGGGCGTTTCTAAGTTTGAAAATGAGGAAAGCATGAAACTGGAGGGGTTGCGCAAGGGATCTGGCAAGATCCGCATTCTGGCACAGGAATGTGTGGAGTATACCCCTTAACAAGAAAAGGAATTTCACCAATGGGTTTTGAAGATGACTATTCCTATTGGAAATGGTAAGTTTTTGTCGTTCTTCCGGTGTTCATTGATCCAGTTGTTGATCCTCAAATTTCAAGAGCATCCCAGGAAACACACTTCATAGAGACAACCTTACATCTGTAAGAAATAGTGGGTGCAGTGGTTAAATTTAGATGCCGCCCGGAAGGGACGGCTTTTTTATGAACCCCGTTACTGATGAAAATCCGCCCGCGCTGAAGGTGCCGAGGCGTGGTAGTTTACGAGCGGATGCGACCGGACAGATCAGGGAAGATTGGGGCGTATGTGACCCGCACGCTTGTGTAGCATCGTTCCAAGGGAATATTTAAAAAGTATATATATATATATATTTACAATAAGTTAGATAAGTAAATAATTAATAGGAAATTTCCTTCAGTTATATTAATTATTTTCCGGTTTTCCAAGGAATAATTAAAATAACCAAAATAATTCACAGGATAATTCCTTCAATTATTTGGGTTATCTGAATTATTTTGCCATTTCCGAAGGAATATGAAAAAATGCAAATAATTAACGGAAAAAATCCTTTGAATTATTCTTACTGATTATTCTAATTCACCTGTGTTTGGTAAATCCCGGGGTTTCAAAACAATTATTTTTTAATTATGTTGATTATCTTATTCCTTGGGGTTTGGCAAAAGAACTAAAATAAGTCAATTATTTACTGGGAAAACTTCCTTTAACTGTTTTAATTATTTTCCTGTTTCCACGGAAAAAAACTAAAATAGCTTTATAGGATAATTCCTTCAATTACTTTTATTATTCCATTACTTGGCCGTTTTAACCAATGAAAAAATAAGGGAATTAAAATAATTAAAAACCACTTAAAATAATTTACGGGCAAATGCCTTTAATTATTTTAATTAATTAAACTGTTTTGCCATTTCCCAAGGAATAACTACAATACTTACACCATTAAAAAATAAAAACATAGTTCTATTGAAATCCGGGGATTCACCAAGCACAGGTGAATTCGAAGAATTAAAATGATGAAGAGGAATTTTTCCCTTAATTGTTTTTATTACTTTAATTATTCCTTCGAAATGGGGGGCATAGCTTGCCCAATCCGAAATCCTCAAAACGCCCGTTTTGACTTAAGTATTTTCCGCGTTTTTTGGCTATTGATCACGCTTCGTTTGAAGCTATGTTCCCCATGTTGTGTCTCCGTTGGGCCCAACTTGGTGTGAAGCTGTCGCCAAATTAAGGGTCCCAAGTTGCGCAATGTTACACGTGACCTGGGCGTCCATGTGCATCACATAGCTTCTATTTGGGGTCCATCTGGATCGCTTTGCGCCCAAATGGGGCAGGTGGGAGGGGGTCCGCCACATCGCTTTGCCCCCAGATAGCGAAACTTGTGGGCACTGCAGCCCAGGCCCAAGTTGGGCGATAGCTGAAGACTAGCATCTTTACCTCTATTTCCAACGTTTTTTTGGCTTTGACAGGGGTTCGTGCAAAAACCATTGTTGCCCGCATTGGGCCTGTCTTGGGCTCAACTTCCACGCCAGACGCCCCCCACACAGGACCAAGTTGGGCATAAGCCCGGTGCCCACGTTGCGCCATGTTAAACTGGCCCGAGTTCGGCGCAAGTTACGCCCAAGTTGGGCCCAAGCGCGCTCCTGTTCAGCCCAACTTAAGGCCAAGGACGGCCAAGTTTGACCCCATTCGCCTTTTGGTTGGGCCAAGTATGGCCCGCTTCTTTCCTCTCTGTCCTATTCCTTGGGTGCGGGCAGTTCTCGTCGCGAAGCGACTTGAATAAAGCGTTAAACAACCAAATCAAAACTTACTTGGGGGTGCGGTTCCACTAACAAATGAGTTGCGCAACAATAGTTGTAGGGTTTTAATCCAAATTTATGACAGGGTTTACCATAATTAGATTCATTAATAACCGACTGCACCCCCAAGTACTCAGCCATTCCCATCAAGAAATGTTCAAGTATGCCCTACATTGTGGTACGACCAATTTTTTAACGGAAACATCCATGATGTGTCTTCAAACCATCATCAACGACAATAAGTTCCGCGTAAAATCCACATCTAGATTATTTGGTGCAGTGTAACCTGTTCTTGGATTGCGCAGGAAAATTAAAAACATGACATAAATGTGACATTTTTTGAGTTCCACCTACAGCATTTTTGGCTATAGACTCAGTCGGTGTGATTATGCCTCGTTAGACTGTCCATCTTTTCACTTCTTCCATCCACGGACCTCGCATCGCGTCACCCTGGAAGTGCCTTCCAACCACAGCGACTTGAAGCCGAACATCACGCAGCGCCAATCAAATGCTGTCGGATCAGTTCCTCAATAGCCGATCCCCTGCTTTTTCTACGCCTTCTTTCATTGTGGTTAGCCAACGCAAAGCATTGAACACCTGGAAATGATGAACTGAGAAGTATCCACATCCTGGAACACTTTTCTCTCTACGCGGCTTTGTACGGTCCTATCACAAACTGTAACTAGGACCCCGCAAGCGAAATATGGTCTTGTCCAAACTACGTTGCCCCAAAATCGCATCGTATTACGCGAAACATTTTGCCTATCAATCAAAAACGAAATGGTATAAGTGGTTTTGTCTCAAAATGAGTTGCCGAAATCTCCACTATTTTCCCGATGCTGACGGCCACAAGTGACATACCCACATGTCATGTTGGTCGAAATACTCCCCATGATTTTACTATATCCAGGTCCTGGGCCCCCCCTTGCCCTGAAGCATGGCCTCGCTATCCCCCAACCCCCGTGTTTTGTGGGTTGGGGTTGGGCGAGGTTGTATAAGCAGTGTGTTGATAGTATCCCCCCTTCCCCCCTGGGGTGTGGGTTGGGGTGGGTGTAGGATGGAGCATAAAATAGCTGGCGCATGAGAAATAAAGAATGGAGTGCCAGCATAAATAGTATATGCGCTATACGGTAGTATGTATGTAATCTCTGGGTATAGTGCCTGTGCATTTGTAACCGTAAAATCCCCGACAGATTGAACATGTGCAACATGTTGGCTGATAATATCCACTATTATTTCTGAACCAAATAAAGCTATATAAATCCCTATAGGTTTTTGAATGCCGCTGAAATTAATCCCATGAACTTCGCCGAGAATCCTTGGCATCAGAGTCTTGCAGGGCCTCCTGCTGGAGCTGGTGGTGCACCGAGTATAGATTTCTTGTGTTCAGCAACTTCGCCACCCGCCGCCGAATACGATTGCGTGCGGAGGAGCGGCGGGTCCCCGGGATGGGCGCCTGCATTTGATCTGCATGGGCAAGATGGGAATATTCACAGCGGTCTCCTTTCAAACAGCCAGCTTGATGGTAGGAATTGAGCAAGCAGGGAGATCGATGATTGGGACCCTGTGGGCCTACTGTTCGCACTCGATGACTCGAATCCCCTGGGCCCGCTGGGCGCCATTGATGATTGGGATCTTGTGGCCTTGCTGGGCGAACTCGATGATGGGGATCCTGTGGACCCGCTGGGCGAACATGATTGGGATCCTGTAGGCCTGCTGGACGAACTTGATGATTAAGGTCCTGTGGGCCTGCTGGATAACCTCGACGACCGGTAACTTGTAGACCCACCGGACGAACATGGTCGGGATCCTGACGAACTTGATGATTTGGATCTTGTAGACCCACTGGACGAACTCCATCTTCGACCGCATCTGGAAATTCTGCTGGTCGGGTTTGGGACTCGCCCGATTGCGGAGATTTCCCCTCCCCATCAGAACCAGATTGCCCAGATTGTTCGGATTTTTTGGAATGCTCAGATTGCCCGGATCCCCCGGAACGCCCAGATTGGTCAGATCCCCCGGAATGCCCAGATTGCCCGGTTGCCCCGGATGGCGCGGAAGACATCATGTCTTTGTCGCTGTTCGTCAATGCATCCCCAAGCCAATGGTTCACATGTAGGACATATCCTGACAGTCAGGACGGCGCGTTCATGCATGGTTCATTTTCAAGCGGAATGGATTCTGAAGATGTCTCAGTAAATGATGGCAAAACATGGTGTCAGAAACAATGATGCATGCCAGAATAACCTACATCCGTTGGCTACAGAAATTACAATACCATGCACATTGCATGCACCCATGGTGCTGTGTAAAGCTATGTCCAAACAATGTGGGATTAAGCCACTTCTCCGTTGATGATCCAATGCCATTGTAGGAAACTATCATGAGTCGTATGATAGGATCGCATGAAAACCAACCCTAGTAAACAATGAAAGCATAGAACCCTTGGTAGCAAGATAGGGCAAGGGCCTTGCTTGTCCACACAAGATTTTCTCAGCTGCACACACGCTTGCACGGGTGAAATGACATGGGGAAAGGGTGGCCGGTGGGCTGATCTTGCGGGAGGGCTGGGTTGGAAGAACTGGAATGATTAGGGGTGGTGACCTTGCAAGGGTGAGATGGCACAGGAACGGAGTGGGTGGGTTGTGGTCTGAGATTTTGATGGGTGCAATGACTTATGGGTTGCAAGGGTGAAATGGTGTGGGGAAAGGCTGGGGTGGGCCGGGTGGGGTAGGGATGGTATGGGGAAGGGCAGGGGTGGGGTGGGTTTTGAGAATCGGCTTGCTTGCCCACGGAATTCCAGTAGTACCACGCAAGGCGGCGGTGGAAGTTTCAAACGAAACCTAAAAGAGGGGCGCGCTGTTGTGATGCATGGATGGAGGGCAAACCTTCTGATGGACCAGTCTCTCTGTCTCTCTCTCTCTCTCTCTCCCTCCCTCCCTCCCTCTCTCTATTATATCTATCTGTCTGTCTGTCTGTCTAACTATCTATCTGTCTATCTGTCTATCTGTCTATCTGTCTGTCTATCTATCTATCTATTTATCTATCTACCCACCCATCTATCTAACTATCTATCTAACTAACTGTCTGTCTATCTAACTATCTATCTATCCATCCATCCATCCATCCATCTATCCATCTCTCTATCTATCTATCTATCTACCTACCTACCCATCCACCCATCCATCCATCCATCCATCTATGTAACTATCCATATTTCCATCCATATATCTATCTATATTTCTATCTACCTACCTACCTACCTATCTATCTATCTATCCATCCATCCATCCATCTATCTATCTATGCTGTCTGTCTATCCGGCACTAGCTATTGATATATATATCTCTCTCTCTCTCCCCATCTATCCTTCTTTCTTCCTATCCATCTATCCATCTATCAATTTACCCACCTGTCCATCTACCCATGTATCCATCTATCTACATATCTCTCTCAGTATCTTGTTCTAGTTCTCTATCCCTTTATCAGTCTCTCTGCAAATCTTTCCAAATCTCTGTATCTCTCGTTTTCTCTGTCTCTCTATCTCTCGACCTACCTACCTACCTACCTGTCTGTCTGTCTGTCTCTGTCTGTCTCTGTCTGTCTCTGTCTGTCTCTGTCTGTCTCTGTCTGTCTGTCTGTCTGTCTCTGTCTGTGTCTGTGTCTGTCTCTGTGTCTGTCTCTGTCTCTGTCTGTCTCTGTCTGTGTGTGTGTGTGTCTGTGTCTGTGTCTGTGTGTGTGTGTGTCTGTCTGTCTGTCCGTCCGTCCGTCCGTCTGTCTCTGTCTGTGTCTGTCTGTGTCTGTCTGTGTCTGTCTGTGTCTGTCTCTGTCTGTCTAGCTGTCTGTCTACCTATCTTTCTATCTCTCTCTCTATCCCTATTTTCATCTCCATCTCCATCCCCATGTCCAGCTCCATCTCGAAGCCCATCCCCATCTCGATCTCTATCCATCCGTCCATCCATCTATCAAGCTGAAAGGAAGGAAGCAATTGTGCGAGGCTTCCTCAACAAGTGAAAAGGCGCAGCTCCAAAACGAAGAAATTCTGCGAGACTTCCTGAAAAATCCGAAGTGGACAACATCAAAAATGCGGCAGTTTTGTCCATTTCATGTGTCTAAAGTATGGCGTCTGCCACGAAAAAGTGCGGCCAGTCACGCAAAATCATCTTAGCAAACCTGACCTCCGAATGTCAGGTAGAGATGTCTCTTGTACTGCGTCTGTCAAGCGAAATTTATCTTTGCAGATCCTCTTCAAACGTCCCGCGCCTGCCATATTTTTTGAAACTGCCGCAAAAACCTCACGTTTAGCTCACTTTTTGCGAGGTGCAAAATCCATTGCGCCTGCCAAAAAAAGTGACGCTTGAACGTCCAAAAGTGGTTCGAACATGTAGAGTTTTGAATGTTGGCCTGCGCCTACTCTTCGATCCTCCGGAAACACATTATTGGAAAAGCACAGCGTTTCGCGACTTTTCTACCTTTTCGCGCACTTTAATCTTCTTTCTACTGACTTTCTCTTCTCTGACACTTCCCACACCTGACCTGTTGCTGCATCTGTCCATAGGTCGGAAGTTTGACTATCTGAAGTTTCTTAGGTGATAATCCCCATTATATTATTGGTGGGTAAAACACCCCAACTAGGTTCCCACGTGTGGAATTGTGATTGGATGTGGTTGGATTGTCAATCAACGCGTGTTCGATCCACCCCTTCATTTCCCAGGGGAATTTTCTTGATTTTCAGGTTCATTGTATCATCAGGATTCTGACCATGTTATTGGGCTGCCAACTACTCATCAGCCAACCGTCACTTCTCAATGATATACTCATATTTTACATGCGTGCTTTTGTAAACCCCTAAACAACATCCCGGCAAGAGACCCCAAACTGTGTTGGGGAGTGGGAGGATAATGTATGATACTGTTGGTGTTGTTGATGATGATGGTGATGATGGTGATGATGACGATGGTGTTGCGGACAATGATGTTGAGCATGTTGATGTTCAGGATGATGAGGTGCAGGATGATGATGTTAAGGATAATGAGGATGATATCTTTGCGGACGATAATGTTGAGGATGATAATGTTGAGGAGGCTGAGGATGAGGATGATAATGCGGAAGATGAAGTGGAGATTGAAAAGGTGGAGGATGATGATGTTGAGAAGGAGGGGGATGACGAAGTTGAGGATGATGATGTTGAGGAGGATGGTGAAAAGGATGATAATGTTGCGGAAGATGAGGTGGAGGTTGATGATGAGGATTATGAGGCCAAGGGGGAGGAAGATGATGATGATGAGAATGATGATGTGGAGAAGGAGGAAGATGATGATGTTAAGGAAGATGATGTTGAGGAGGAGGACCGACCCCAAGACCAGGGACCACACTTTGTGCGAGCCTGCGCAGTCGAAATGCACTTGGGCATTGCACAAGAAGCACTGTGTGCAAGAATTTACAGGTACAATGCCGCAGACCAAGACTGGGGACCACACTTTGTGCGAGTTTGCGCAGTCCGACATGCACTTGGACATTTCACAAGAGCCACTTTGTGCGAGAATTTACAGGTACAATGCCGGAGGCCAAGACTGGGGACCACACTTTGTGCGAGTTGGCGCAAGCGAAATGCATTTCAACATTGTGCAAGAGCCATTTGCTGCGGGAATTTGCAGGTAAAGTACCGCAGACCAGCTGGAGCACCCTGATCAAGCACCGGCCTTTAAGTTACTGTTCGAGACCTTCAATCTTACTAAGTGGATGAAGCCAATCACTGGCAACAGGAATGCGTCAACTCACCGATACATCCTGTTATTAGCATTAATGTAACCCTTATACAAGAGGTATCAGGGTCGCCCTGCATTAGCTGGTCAGATGGGGATACACATGTCACATCATCAAGATTGAACCGCACACCATCCAACAACCACATGAGGCACCTGAGGTTGATGCACATATGTGCATCCATGGTTCCAAGATTCATCAGCTTCAGCAGCTTCAGCAGCTTCAGTAGCTCATGAAGACGCTCAAACCGCTCAAACCCACTTCGTTTTTCTCATTGCGCTAGTTGCTGGGTCTCTGTTGGCCCAAGTCTGGTTTCAAGTTTTCATGGATTTCACATCTGCAAGTTGCAAATGTTGCGTCGTATAGTATAGATATGCTGCTTTCGGCACACAAACACTAAGAAAGAAAATCAAGGCTGCGAGTATGGTCCTTCAAAACCACACACAGCCAGCGGCAAAGGGCATAATGCACATTCGGCATCTCATCACCCCACATGCTAATGCGCATAAAAAGCCCCAGTGGTCGCCGATTCTGTGACAACAAACATTGGTTACTGGCTACTCATAGTCATATCTTTTACTTAACCAAAGGGAATCCTGAGACTGCAACAATGAAAGTTCATACCAAAACTGATGATGATTCATGATGATGGTAGTGATAGCATCTATTCAGACATACTTTGTCATTCCTTGTCCACTCAAAATCTCATCCTACAGATTGACGGCGAGTCATCGGAGACATCATTTTAACAAATGTTTGCCTAGGGCAATCATATGGGCGAGGGACTGGTCAGTCTTCTTACCGCTGGTAGTTCTGGACTTAAAGAGCTTGCTGCCACCTTTGATCGAAGCTGCATATGCCAAAGGCCCAAGTTTGTGAGCATTGGCGCCTGGATCAGTGGTATCTTTGTTCTCCAACTTCTCCTTGTCAGCGGTCGCAGGGTCAGCTGCTGATGCAGCTGCTTTTTGAGCTTGGGCCAATGCTTCTTGCATAACACGGGCTCTGGCAGCACGGGTGTTCTTCTCCTCCTGAGCAACCATTCTGGTGATCGGAATCTTGTCTGGCTTGACAATTGCTTCGCGGGCTTTGGATGCAATCTCCTCCAACTTGTCCTCACGGCTGATCAATTCATTCACAAGCTTCTCCCGATCCTCAAGCTTCTCTGGACAATCCACTCCAAGCGAAGCCAACAAATCCTTGAGTGGGTCAGCAGCGACCCCAGAAGCAGCGCCACTGCCACTTCCGCCGGCACCTGACCCTTGTCTGGGCTTGCCGCCGCTGCGAGATTTGGCTTTTGCAGAGGCCTTCTGCTTCGAATTTGCACTGGACTTTGCTGCTGCTTTCTGGGCGTTGGTGATCATGGTGCGGACAGTCTTTTCAACATTGTCCTTTTGTGTTGTCACTTCTTTCTCCAACTTGTCGTCAAGGTCAGAAACCGGAATCAAGGCCTGAATGTCCACGGAAACACGCACATGCTTCTGACCCTCAACCATAGCTGAGACTTGCTTGTGCTGCTCTGGGTCAAACATCATATCTGGCAGGTACATAGCTGTCAGGTTGGTCTGGTACTTGCCAAGCTTGTAGAAGACCACACCAAGTTTGATGGTCGTTTGCTGAAAGTACGCCTGGTCCATTCTGGTCACGGTCTTTGCAGCCCAGCCAGGAACACAAAAGTCCGAAGAGAGAGGATCTTTACCAGGCTCCATCCACCAATCCACCTCAAAATCAAACCAGAACAGGGATGATGAGAAGACAAAGCCACTAGCCGTGGTGTCAGTCTTTCATTGTTCCATCATGAAACATCAACTGTAAAAAGAAAGGGTTGAAACCGATAGGGAAATCTCGGATGATGTTCTGAATGTGCTAACTGTCTCCAAGACCCGCGTCTCAAAATTGTAGCCTCTACTAGATGAAGTAGTTGTCAGTACTACCGGTTGCAGCTGGCTGTAGATCTTGTCGCTTATACATTCCCATCTCTCATCAGACCATATGTACATATGTATACACAGTGTATATAATATGCTATCTTGTTTACAAAAGTGACCACGGACCACTGACTGACCATGGATCGGTTTCTACGGAGTGACGTAGAGATGTACACACTGACAAATACTGATTGGTGGTGGGTCCATGTGTGAGAAAGAACCCACGCAAGTTAGAACAATCTGTTCTGTTGTACATTAATGATGTGATGAACTCACTTCACTTTGTGTGAGTCAGTAGGGTCAAGAGACCAAGTCAAACTAAGAATGAAGTATCACATCACATCACACCACTTCAAATGACATGTTCTAAAATTGTGACAAAACAAAAAAGTCATATTGTTCGCCAATGTGTAGCTCGTTCCTGTTATCTTGCCCGGAAAGCCAAGGAACACCAAATGCGGAGCAACAGAGGTAACCATTCTTCGGCTTATTTGGAACAATGCGATGAACCAGAGGTAAGAGCAAATCATTTGGCACGGGCAGGGACACTTGCACGGCCTCTGCCTTGTTTGAGACGCCCAAGTTGACATAGACGTTCTTGAGATGCAGTGGTGCAAGTACTTCATACGCTGACCACAAAGCTGCATTCAAGTTCAGCTCAACAACCTTGAAAAAGCTTGCATCAATCTTGTCATCATCCAGTGAAAGTGCCTTCCACTCTTTCGATGCGATGATGGTCTGCTTGAAACTTTCGCTGACAAAGTTGTTGAACTTGTTGATTGTGTGCACCAACTGCTCTGATTGGGTCTTCCCATCGACGTCTTCATGACCTTGGTGTGGAAAGCGATTATCGTAATTTCGTACTGATTGACTGATTGACTGTCAACCTTGACCTTAAGATCATTGAATATATTTTCTCAACTGGAAGAATAGCATTGAGTGTCAATGCTGAAGTTTGTTGCTGAAGACTTCAACAAAACCACGAACAAGAAAGCCTGACTGAAAGGCTGAAAGCTTGGAACGATTCACAGTCATGATCACATCACATCGATATTTTCGATGCAATTCAAACATAGCATCAATAGAACCAAGACTTAAAACCAAATATCTATCATCAGAGGCGAGGGGAAGTCAACACCGCCCAGCCAGTGCGAAATCAAATGCTCACTCACCTGCTTTCAATCAGTTTACTTGTGTAGCCCAGACACCACCAGGTGTCGAACCCACAGGCTCAGTCTTTCCGTTCTTGTCCTTGTCCTTGTCCTTGTCACCCCCATCTTCAACCTCAATCGCAGCCTCTGTGTTTCCATCATCCCCCTTGGCTTTCACGGCTTGCATAGACTTGTTGAGGTTCGCCAGCAATGACAAAGACGAAGCGGTAACAGCAGAAGGTTGAGGGACACTTTGAGCTGTTTCAGACTTCCCTGTCGCATCCTTGTCAGACTGCTGCTCGCCACCTGGTTGACTCGTGGTTTGCTTTGCCTGTTTGGAGACATACTTGCTCACTGATTCTACGACATCTTGGATTGAGTTGCCTTCACGCAAATGGGATGTCCATTGCTTGCCCCATTCTGGCGCACCCAGCAAAACATCAAATGACACCAGTGTCTGCCTTTGACGGGAAGTCATGTTTGTCAGAAATTGGGCGAGGCACTTCCCCGTAGATTCAGACACGTCAGAAATGACAAGCTCTGGTACACATGACAGGCACGCATTCAGCAAATGTAGAAGATATTCAAATCTCAAGCCAATGAACTTCTCCAAGCGCTTCGCATCAGAAAAAACCTTGGTCAAGTAAGTCAAGGCCAAAGTCACTAGCTAGTATCAACTTGCGTTTTGCTGCACCATTGAAGCAGCACGGTACATACATCATGAACATCAAAATCAAAATCACTTTGAACATATCAATAACATAACTATACATAATGATAGATATAATTTAACATACATATCTATATAATTTGGTCGATGAGCCGATGGCCAGAGCAAAAACCATGAGTTGTCATCAGTCATGAGACTCATGAGAACGTTCAGCGAGTTGGTTGATTTGATTTAAGAATTTGGGCCCGTGGCCTCTGGTCACAAGCAATGGTCCACCATACCCAACATGAACTGGACATAGTGTATGGGTAGATGAACAATGATAAGAACACGTATTGGAGAAATAGTTCAACGGCCCAAGAGCAATGATCATACCTTGTTTCCTGCAAATGCCCACAGATTTTTGTTTACAAGAAACTTCTTTGGAACCTTCCACTAGCTCCATACGAGAGGTGTAGATCTCGATGACGTCAGCCGCAAATGCAATCCAAGCTGGTGGAAGAGCCTTGTCGATGAAGTTCTGAAAGTAGCAAATGAGGTCGATCAAAGCCCAACGCTTTGTCTTGCACTCAAGCAACCTTGCGTGGATGGCATGAGGTCTGGCATGACATACCTACAGTTCATTGGCTACTTGATCATTAGCAAAACAAGAGCGCGCTAGCAGGAGTATCAAAAGGCCAGTGGTATTCAGTATTCTTTGACTTTTCCATTTCCAAAGGCCGGAGATGCTACTTTATTCTTCGTGTCCCTGCGTCCAACCTGACATTGTTCATCCATACAAACATACACTCATTCTGTTATCTTAGGGCATGCAACGTTGCGACGGTATCTCGAACTGCAAGTTGCATCATTGGTGGCAGTCTACCGGATTGTTCCAAGAAGTTCTTCAAGGGTTGGACAAGTGATTCACCCTTTGTAGTCATGGTAGCAGCAATGCGCTTGATGGCAAGCTCCTCATCGTCAGCCATGATGATCATTGTCACCGGTTTGTTCACGAAGCTTTCGCAAAGAGCCTTGGCTAGTTCAAACGCATTGGCCTGATGACGGCCAGAACCTGCACTTCCCGAAGCAGACGTAGATGCCCCTTGAATGAAGTCATATGCGGCATCAAACGCAGACAGAAATGTTGCCTGCAATTCTGGTCGCAGTGATGACCAAACACGAAGATCCTTGCCATTGAGACAAACTCTGGACTCAAAGACAAACTGCAAGAAAATGCCAGCCTGATCATCAGCGAATCATCATCATACAAGTGCTGGGCAATGAATCAGTCGCCGAAACAGTTTACTTCAATAAAGCTAAAACTAGAACTTTTTTTTGTGTGCAATGTTCAAGCTTGAGTCTTGACCAGTTGAAGGACTGAAGAGTGTGTGTGTGTGTGTCTGTGTCCATCGAAATCTCAGAAAACAAACCATCCATCAAAACACAAAGAAGTAAACCAGCCACAATGCCAAAAACAAACCGCACTGAGATACTTCAAAGCATTACCCCGGTTAATCACTTGACTTGACTGGACCTGGTTTCTGTTTCCTTTGCAGCTATGCCTTCGTGGTGTAAGACCATTCTGTAAAAATGCCAGCAAGTCACTGTGAACTCAAAGGCTGAAGCCAAGCCATCTGCTGACACAGTATCCCCAGTTCTTGCCTGGCCGTGTCAATGGCAACAGCAGCAAAGAACATTGCCCCAACCTCTACTACCTTCATAAAGCATTGCGCTTTCCAACACCAAAGCAGCGTTTAAGAAAGGTTTCAACCGCAAACAAAATAGCAGCCAGTCACATACTTCAGCCTTTCGTTGTTTGTCAAGCCCTGAAGCATCGCTTGAACATATTGTGTTGATGCATGGAAACCCAAAACCAATTCAGGTGCAATATCTTGTTCTATCAACAGGCTTGGATACAGTATTGATGTAGGAGACACTCTGCGGATCAGAGTAGGGGACAACTCCACTGATTACATGTGCCACTATGACACTTCTATCAACCCTCATGTCATAGCCCACCTTAACAACCATCTCTGCATATCGCATGGCTTGCATGAAATCATCAATAGCTGTCAATGATCTTGTTCCAGGATCGTCTTCAGGGTCGGATGAACAGTTCAAGGGTGCAACGGTCTTGAGAAATTTCTTCTTCTCATCATCTGTCCACGCAACAAAGGATGACTTCTTGTCGGACTTCTTCAGCTTTTGCTCTGACAACTTTGGAACACCTCCTGGGCAGGCGGTAGCAGCCAGATTGATTGTTCGATAAATTGATGCCACAGGTTGCCACAGGTTTAACTTTCTAAATTACTTTACTTCGTGTGATCCCCACCATGACATTTATACATTTTGTTACTGGCAAATCTTCTGGCATTCTATCTGACATATCTTCTGGCATTCTATCTGGCATATCTTCTGGCATTCTATCTGGCATGTCTTCTGGCATATTATCTACTCAAATCTTCTGGCATTCTATCTGGCAAACATTCTGGCACTTTATCTGGCATATCTTCTGGCATTCTATCTGACATTTTATCTGGCATTCTATCTGGCATACCTTCTGGCATTCTATCTGGCATATCTTCTAACATTCTATCTGGCATATCTCCTGGCACTCTATCTGGCATATCTTATGGCATTTTATCTGGCATATCTTCTCGCATTCTATCTGACATTCTATCTGGCATATCTTCTGGCATTCTATCGGGTTTTCGAGGTCCAGCGGTGTGCACTGAGCTCGGAAGGCCCCAGGTTGAGGTCCAGCAGTGCGCACTGAGCTCGGCAGGTCCCAGGTTGAGGTCCAGCGGTGCGCACTGAGCTGGGAAGGTCCCAGGTTGAGGTCCAGCAGTGCGCACTGAGCTCCGAAGTTGGCGAAGAGCTTGGCCAAGAGTTGGCAAGGCAACAGTGGACGTGGAAGTGGAGGCAGAGGTGGTAGAAGAGGAGGAGGACGCGGAGGAGGAGAAGGAGGAGGAGGAGGAAGGAGGAGAAGAACAACTCTGATAAAATCTAACAACCCTCACCTGGCAGGTGGGGAACAAAAACAGAAACAAAAGCATAAACCACATGATCTGATACATGTTGATTTTTTCATACAGAGAAAAAGCCTGACATACAACACCACCGGGCCGGTTGAGTCAATGGGTGGATTGCTATGAAATCATGTAAGCGGGAATTAAATCAACATGGATCAAGAATACCTAAGCCTGTGTATACCATACCCTCATCATCACTATTCCACACACTTAAATTTTGTCAGGTGACTGGCTCACAACACAGGCCAACAACTCACCCCAAGCCCCCCAGCTGCTAAACCATTGTAGATCGAGTTTCGCTGCTGGCTGCCAGACTCATCATCCATGTCCACATCACCACCAAAGCTGATTTGCGGAGCATTCCCATCGTCTGCTGGTTCATGCCACTGGGGTTCAGATTGTGCAGCAACAACTTTACGTTTCTTTTTGATTCCCAATTCTTCAAGTTCTGCACTAACAGCTTCAGGCAAAACACCCCTCTTTGACGGTTTCTTGGATTGCTGCACCTCACCACCAACATTGCCTGTGCCAGAGGCATCTGCAGTTGCAACTGATTTGTCTACCAACTTCTTGAAGACAACAGAATCCATCATGGGTAAATTAATCAGGTTCATTCTTGCTGAATCTCCCTCCCAATGCTTGAAGTTCCATCCGCAAATCCGCTGGCCCATCATGCCACTCGAAGCTTTTGGAACCTGCACGTTTGCAGCGGTTGTGTCAAGCTGGCGATTGAAGAAGTAGAAGTAGAAGTAAAATTGAACACACAAGGCTGGTTCTAAGCAAAACAAGGTTAGGCCGTGGGTCTTGGGTAGGTATGAAAGCATTCCATTGCACCTGTAAACATGCACAAGTGCTGCTTGAATGTGTTGTCACGCCGTTGAAAGCTGATATCAGTCTGAGTCTGAAGTATGCATTCTTCTGCAGCAAAGCTAAGCAAGCCATACCAAAATCTGAAAGATCAGTTCATTCTAGCAAAAGGTCTTTATAGACAACATGATGTTGTTCCCTCGCCTGACTTGATCTAATCCTGGAACATGTTGCTAGGACATATATCTGATACAGCTGTCACGTCATGACCGCCCAGGTCTCAAAAAGATGGGAAAACTAGGGCCCCCACACAGTGCCGGAGTGAATGTGAAAGCATAACTCCAACGCAGTCTGCACTCCAAAATTTGGACATGTTCCCTACCACGAGCAAGGTGATTTGATGCATGCATGCGATCACCTGTGTGGGGTCCATATTCTCATGTAGGAAGTCCACCGTGCTGTTGAAGTACTTCTTGAGTTCGTCCCAAATTTTATATTTCTTCACCGTGTGCATCAGGCTGAGGGCTTTTCTGTAGGGGTCCCACTCCCTGAAGTACATGCCTCAGGATTTCAACTCATTAAGCTCAACCAAAAATAATTGATTGCTGCTCCGTCGTAGCAGAATCATGGCGGTCATAGGGATAATACAGGTTTCATTCTTCAGGGCCAAGCACCTAACAACTAGTTCAATTTGTGCGTATCCTTCTGTCAGTCTGTCTGTTTAAATTCGTTATATACTTCCGCAAAATGGAACATGCAATGTTGTCGTTACATGAGCTGGTAAAGAAAAGCATATAGGCATAAGCCTAGCTGAAAAACTCCAACCAGCGACAAAACCCCCCGACCAGCAACATAACCCAGATGCTTTTCTTGACCACAAACTCCTTGTAGTACTGTTTGTACTTCGGGTTGTATGAGTTAAGGCCGGTGCAACTACTGCATTCATGTTCCCACTCGGACTCGAGTTGCATGGATTCTTCCATATGGTCCATGAAGTTTGCTCCAGATCCAACATGAAATGAATTGTGCACTTCAATGAACCGACGCCAGATTTTGTCTGGAATCTCTGGACGTACCAGCTTTACCTTCTTGAGACCCCTGTCCATCACAGAAGCCACGCACGGGTTCTCTGGCTGCTCCGTGAAGCTTCTGTAGCAAGCTTCCAATCTGTGGTTCCAGGTTCCTGCCTCGAGCGGGAACTTTCGCTCGGCGGTGCGGAACTTGAAGATCGGCTCTCCTGACCACAAACCCCAAAATTACAGCTCCAAGTTGGAAACAAAGACCAATATGAATGTATGCAAACCGAAGACGTGAACGTTTCAGAGTCTCAGGGAGATGTAGTTCATACAACATGTGTAAACATATATCGGGTCGGTCATGCAGAACGTTTGGTCATGCAGAACGTTTTTTCATAGCATCGTTTCAGTTACAGATACAAATTCTAGCTAGGCTTAACTTTCACTTGCGCCTCGGGTCCCAACAGCTCACAAGAACAAACAAAATCAAAGACATTGATGTAATGAGTGTAATGGTGTAAATCTAACCCAACGACTCCAGCGACCAAACAATATGTACAGTTTAAGCCTGGGCCAGTGATCAAAGTTCTATGACAGGGCAAGGTCTTGAAATTATTCTAGTTTCCAGTTTCATCATGTATCTCATGCTTATGATGCCCCAGAATGTTGGAGGACGCTTCCAAAAGTTCAAACCTGTGTCTGACTGTATGAGCAAAACAATATCCTGCTGCAAGTTGTGAAATGGACTCTGTGAAGATCCTCTGCTTGTAGCACTCCACTTTAGATTCCTGAAGTTCCCGGCTCAGAGGGCTTTTGACTACTGACCGAATTCGATGTGATCCACTCTGTCCAGCGTCCTCGGAGGTCACATTCTGAAAGAATGGTACATCTAGTTCACCATCTGAATAGTAAGCCAGAACGTGCTCCAACAGGGCACCGCCACTCAATGGAACATCTCCCCAAAGATCTTCTACACTCAACTTTGGATCAAAAATGTTGATACCGGAGGTCATGACATGCTCAGGCTTCACACCACACAAAAGCCCTCGACGCACATGATCGCCACTACTAGCACACCCAGATGATGATAGCTTCGCCATCTGGGGACTGAGAAGCTACTCTAGCCGCTAGTCTTCAAAGGGGTGCAACTCGCAAGTCACAAGTCGATTCAATCAGCAGACCAGTCGATCTACGAATCCTCGCCTCACCTCTACCAAATGGCTACGGTGGAAGACAACGCGTGCAGTGCAGCCAGAAACCACATCCTCTGTTGCATTCCAATATTCCACTGAACCTGACAAGATGACAACTAACGCGCTGCTATGAAGACATATTTCATCACCACCTGCCTGCTTGATAGCAACGAGTCAAACCGTCAAACTAAATTAGGTGGCATGAACTCAAGACAGACGAGGGAGATAGTAAAAAGACAAAAGCCTGATACAATCAAGCGCCATCCGCACTGCATACCTTCTCAAACTTGACGCAGCTAAATCTGAGATGTTCAGATAATTCACATAATCTCAAACATTGGTACGAAAAGGACAAACGACCCAGCTTGTTGTTTTTCCAAGGCGACTCGAACCGGTGCTCTTGACAATGCTACACCCAAGAGACTCACAATACCCCTGTATGTACCTCAGAGACTCTCAGTGAAACAAAAAATTCAAATCAATCAAGATTGGTACTTGACTGAGCTGCACCTACCAACGTCTGGCAGACATGCATGACATGCACTTCACGATGTGCAACTAACTACTTGTAGCTGGGCACTGGGCACAGCAAAGCAACGACTTATACAAAACAAAACATTGCTTGCGGTTTAGACTGCAGGCCTGCAGTTACCCAAAAAACAAAATCCTTGGCTTCATATCTCCATTGTCTATGGAAAAGCAACTTAGCGTTTGTTGTGGCTACAACCAACCCATCCAAAGCCACAAACGGGTTTGTCAACTGAAACGACCCAGGCTGAATTGAACTGCGAATTTCTGCAAAGTGTGAAACGTATAGGTCCCTCCTCATTTGAATCTCTGGCACCAAGAGTTGCCACCTGCACAGCTGTATGCATTGGCGGTGGCCCTGCCTAAAGAAGTCAGCAATCAATCAACTACATGATTCTGGAAGGGATCCTGTATATCATTGTTGTTTCTGATTTCTGATTTCAATTTCCCACCGATGGCTAAAAGACCAGGTGGGCAAGTCACTATGTAACAACATCACACGATGCAAGAATCTGACTGCAAGTGCCGCAAGTATGATCACACAGCACTCAGCACAGCAAGTTCGCAATTAACCGACTGACCGACTGATGTTTTAGTCCCATCAAAGAGGTTTGGCTGAAACGGTTTGGCTTGCTAACACATGCAAACCAATCGGGCGCCATCAGGCTAAGCCATGAATAAGCGAATGAATCCTTGTGGGCTAAGCCGAGCTGATTCATGCAACCGAATTCCATAAGAAGTGATTGAAGTGATTGAGAGGAACTCACTGACATTGTCGTTCTTCACACAGTGGACAACAGCTTGACAGTTTGACTTGGTATCTTCTCTTGTCAGACGAGACTATCTATGTCGACAAACCTTGATTGAACATTAGTGATAACATAACAGGT
Source organism: Cladocopium goreaui (assembly GCA_947184155.2). Classification (NCBI taxonomy): domain Eukaryota; class Dinophyceae; order Suessiales; family Symbiodiniaceae; genus Cladocopium; species Cladocopium goreaui. The sequence continues at coordinate 321,541 of CAMXCT020006810.1, forward strand.
TAATAAAAGACTAAGTGACTATGCAAACAATGCATGATTGAGTCTACTTATACTTACCTTGCCTCTCAATCATCAGCCGTGAAGTCAAGTCAGGTGACTTCCGCCTTGCATGCACTTAAATTAATAATGCGACGTGTGAACCCTCATCTGTGCCGTCTACCACGACCATGTGCTCATCAAGTCCAAAGTCAATCCTCGACACCGTGAAGAAGCCGGAACGGTTCGGAACGGAAAGATATAAAATCAAAGCAGTAAACTGTACAACTGTACAATGCTCACAGGAAATTCAGGTGACCATGGGAGAGTGCCAGGACACTGCAGTCACCTAGCTTTTGACGTACACGGATGGTCGGCTTCTTCTTGCATCCTTCAGGTGAGCCTGCTTCGTGATGCCTTTTCTTTGCTGATCTCACGGTGGTTCGTGCATCAGAAATGGTCTTGAAGAGAGGGCAAACTGGCTGTAAAGGAATCTCGCTCAAGCTATGCAACTGGATCAAACCCATCACTGCACAGTGCATGGAGTTGCCAGCTTGTGCCGCCACATGCCGGCCAGTTCGCTTTGGGTTTTCAAAGCTGAAAACCGAAAGACCATCCGATGGATCATGAATGAAAGGCACGATCGGGAACCCTTGACACATGAGAAGTTCTGTGGCTGTCATCCATCTTGGTGGGGTGCAGGTGTCGCTCCACACAAGTCCGCAGTTGTGAATCAATGTGAACATGGCATGTTCACCTGCCTTGTGCCCGTGTCCGCTGGACGGATCTTGGTTGAGTTGGTAAGCAGTGTTGGGCCAAGCACCCCTGTAGGTTTCAAGGAACTTGAACTCAGATTCCGTCAAGGACATTTCCCATGTGGATCTTTTGCTCACATCGATGTCACCATCAGCAATGGCAACATCCTCTGACATATCATCAGGGCTTGGCTTCTTCATTCTGCACGTTGGCCTGCTCCTAGCCCATTTGATGTCTTCAACACATTCATTTTTCACAACACCTTTGGACTGCATGCAGGGCATATGCATGATCAGAATGTCTTTCCATGACCAAGAACATGCCCGAAAGAAACGGCGTTGGAAACGGCTGAGAGGGCTGATCTGGGGGAGGCATTTGACTTTGTGTCGCATGATGATAAACTCACGCTCTCTGCTGAAGGGAAATCCCAGAAAGGATGGATCAAGAATTGTAGCTTCCATCCAATAGTATTCGGCCAAGAACCTGATAATCAGATTTCCCAACCCTGCATCATGAACTGAAAGCGGTTTGTCACCATCAAGCTTCGCAACATGAGCAAAGGTCGGGCCACCTGTCGTTTTGACGTTCTCAGATACTATAATGGGTTCCTGCAGTTCTACTCTCAAGCCAATCCATGCCAATGTAAAAATGGTTTCTGGATCCATCTGCGAAAGGCCACTTCCTTTCTTGGAGTAAGGACGGCAAGAGGTTCCAGCTACGTGACGTTTTGCTGGCTTGATTGCACATGTACGTTTGTGAGTCAAACAATATGCTTCTTTCTTCATGCACTTCTTGCTTGCGATCAGAGGCCCAAGAATTTCAACTGCAAGGTGAGGTTTGGAAAGCAGCATTTGCACTGTCTCTTGCATTTCGTCACGAAAGAAATGCTGGATGTTTTGATACAAACACGTATCATTCTTAATGGCCATGGGAAGTAGCTCCTGGCAGCATGCTTCATTCCATTCCACTTGGCTCAAAACTCTTTGTTTTCCAAAGTCTCCATGTGCTAACTTGCCCCATGAATGTCGGAGGTTGTGCATGGCAGCACCTGCTGCTTCGATCCCGGTGAATGCAGTTGACATGCTATCGTCTTGAAGTGCGTCAAACAATCTGACAAGCTTTTCTTCCTCCTCTTCTGAAGCCAAGGTGGTCAAACAATCCTCATAGAACAACATTGATTCTGCCATTGATGTGACAATTTTCTTGTTTCTTGTTTCACTCACAAGAAAGCTGGGTGGAACATCAGTCTGACATTCATCGTCTGTTCGGACCTGTGGGGTTACTGGCACTGGCTGTGAATCCTGATCATCACCAAACAAGTTGAACCGAGAAAACTCAATGTGCTCTGGCTCTGGCACATCTGTGGCATCTAGAGTCGCAGATGGAGGCTTTACCTCAACCTGGGTCTGTGGATCAAGAACGGTTTCCGCTGCAGCTTGGTCAGGTTCATCCAGATTCACACTAGGGACCTCAACCTGATCACTTTGCAGTTGCGGCGACTGTTCTTTTCCTTCATGACTCACTGCAGTCACAGTTGCAGTTGAAGCATCATCCCCTCGGTGCAAGCTCGTGCTGGTGACTTTCAACGCAGAGTCTGTGGCTGAACCCTTGGCCAAATCTTCTACACCCGCCTCGGCAGAAATATGCTTGTTTCCTGCCTCGACGCATTCACTACCATATTCCACTTCCATAATTCTACTCAGTTCACGTGTTACTGAATCTTCAGATTGCTGAGAAGGCAAACACTCATCAATCTCTTCAGTTGGAGCTGGGTGATCTGGTGCAGCTACAACTGCCTTTGACTCATCAACAGGGTCCTCGTGCGATGTTGCACCGGACGATGGCACCTTGGGTTGACGAAGCAATGGTTGTACTTCTTGGCGAGACAATGTGACAAAGACATCCTTAGCTTGCGGAATGATATGCATGGGTCACAACTGAATGAATGACCGGCCAATATAGCACATGCTTGTAAATAATCCAAAGCGACCACCACGATGGAGACATCACGATTAATTGATTCAAAGTTCAGAGATGAGAAAAGTAATATAGGAAGAGATGAAAACAAGAAATGAGAACATTGCTGTTAGGCACGGCTCACGGGAAAAGATAAGTTTAAGTAAAGTAAGAAAATGATGCAATGATATATCGAAGAACTAACACAAAACAACATATGACAAACGCATAAAAACTTGAAAATATCTGACGAAGATCTTGCCCAGTAAGCGTTGTGTTCTTGCCAGTTGGGATTGCCTTCAAAGACTTGATCTCATGATGCTCAAGAACTCGAATCAGCTTGACTTCCCAAATTGGCCATGGTTTCTTTGGATCAAGTCCCAAACTGTTCCGCATAGCAAGCACGTCCCCTGTTCCTGTTGGGAGCCCGCGACCCTGAGATTGGAACTTGTCCTCCATGATTCGTCTATTGCCCTTGAACTTGATCTCTGCCCTAAGCTGTACTACTGGAGCTGTGCTTCCAGATCCAGGTGCAAAGATGGATTCTCTGATGGGTCCCGCCTTTTTGCTGTCCCTCTGAAGCAAAAAGAATGATGTATCTTTTGGCAGACTGCGACATTGAAATGACATGGGAATCAACTCTTGATCACCTGCGCATATTGCATCCGCAGTTGGTGGATCAACAACCAAACCGATCCAAGCAGTTGCCATTGCAGCGCACAAACTGAATGAAGCCGTAAGCAATTTCTCTTGCTTGTTCTCAAACCTAATCAACATATATTTTTCTTGCAACATTGTGGATACTGCTGTGAAAACATAGAAAGCCAAAACATGTTTCCTTGTGGAAAGGCGAAGGTGTATATATGTTGCTATGTTATCAGGACAACAAGGGAGAGAAAACAAACTTCAAACTTCATCCTCACCTGGTGCGCGATATGACACTGACTGACTTGAGACAGGGAACGATGATGAAGCGAGCTTGACTGTTGCATCTTGCCAGTCACGTGTGCAAAATCTTCTCAAATAGTACATTCTTCATAGGCTAGACACAGACCGGTCTACAAATCTTGATATGTTTCCAATAAAAACGCAATCCCACCCACACTCAAACCTCGCCTTCGGCTGCTGTAGGTATTGCACTGTTTGCCTCCGACAAGCAACAAAGGTTTGATGGGATTATTCACAACTACAAATATTTGCTCAGTATATGCAAAAACTACTGCAACAATATTTGTATATTTTATAGATATAAATTCATCAGTTTTGAAATTTGAAACAAAAATATATTTTGCAAAAAAAAGATTTGCATTATGTTTTTCATTGTACTTCATGATGGTTTCCTTTGTCGATAAAATCCAATACAACTAAAAAGTATCGATCCTGATCGTGAATGGTCATCCCAAGATCATCGTGTGAACGGCCTATTGGTGACCCAGATCACCAGGAACCCTTCTTGAGCCAGTGGATTGGTGACCCAGCTCACCAGAACCCTTCCTGAACCAGTGGATTGGTGACCCAGCTCACCAGGAACCTTGCTGAACCAGTGGATTGGTGACCCAGCTCACCAGAACCTCCCGAACCAGTGGATTGGTGACCCAGCTCACCAGGAACCTTGCTGAACCAGTGGATTGGTGACCCAACTCACCAGAACCCTTCCTGAACCAGTGGATTGGTGACCCAGCTCACCAGAACCCTTCCTGAACCACTGGATTGGTGACCCAACTCACCAGGAACCTTGCTGAACCAATGGATTGGTGACCCAGCTCACCAAGAACCTTGCTGATCCAGTGGGTTGGTGACCCAGCTCACCAGAAACCTTCCTAAACCAGTGCATTGGTGACCCAGCTCACCAGAACCCTTCCTGAACCAGTGGATTGGTGACCCAGCTCACCAGGAACCTTCCTGAACCAGTGGATTGGTGACCAAGCTCACCAGGAACCTTGCTGAACCAATGGATTGGTGACCCAGCTCACCAGAACCCTTCCTGAACCAGTGGGTTGGTGACCCAGCTCACCAGAACCCTTCCTGAACCAGTGGTTTGGTGACCCAGCTCACCAGGAACCTTCCTGAACCAGTGGATTGGTGACCCAACTCACCAGAACCCTTCCTGAACCAGTGGATTGGTGACCCAGCTCACCAGAACCCTTCCTGAACCAGTGGATTGGTGACTCAGCTCACCAGAACCCTTTCTGAACCACTGGATTGGTGACCCAGCTCACCAGAACCTTTCCTGAACCAGTGGATTGGTGACCCAGCTCACCAGAACCCTTCCTGAACCAGTGGATTGGTGACCCAGCTCACCAGAACCCTTCCTGAACCAGTGGATTGGTGACTCAGCTCACCAGAACCCTTTCTGAACCACTGGATTGGTGACCCAGCTCACCAGGAACCTTGCTGAACCAATGGATTGGTGACCCAGCTCACCAGAACCCTTCCTGAACCACTGGATTGGTGACCCAACTCACCAGGAACCTTGCTGAACCAATGGATTGGTGACCCAGCTCACCAAGAACCCTTCCTGAACCAGTGGATTGGTGACCCAGCTCACCAGAACCCTTCCTGAACCAGTGGATTGGTGACCCAGCTCACCAGAACCCTTCCTGAACCAGTGGATTGGTGACCCAGCTCACCAGGAACCTTCCTGAACCAGTGGATTGGTGACCAAGCTCACCAGGAACCTTGCTGAACCAATGGATTGGTGACCCAGCTCACCAGAACCTGAACCAGTGGATTGGTGACCCAGCTCACCAGAACCTTCCTGAACCAGTGGATTGGTGACCCAGCTCACCAGGAACCTTCCTGAACCAGTGGATTGGTGACCCAACTCACCAGAACCTTCCTGAACCAGTGGATTGGTGACCCAGCTCACCAGAACCCTTCCTGAACCAGTGGATTGGTGACTCAGCTCACCAGAACCCTTTCTGAACCACTGGATTGGTGACCCAGCTCACCAGAACCTTTCCTGAACCAGTGGATTGGTGACCCAGCTCACCAGGAACCTTTCTGAACCACTGGATTGGTGACCCAGCTCACCAGAACCCTTCCTGAACCAGTGGATTGGTGACCCAGCTCACCAGGAACCTTGCTGAACCAGTGGGTTGGTGACCCGGCTCACCAGAAACCTTCCTAAACCAGTGCATTGGTGACCCAGCTCACCAGAACCCTTCCTGAACCAGTGGATCGGTGACCCATCTCTATCTGAGGAAAAGCAGAATCACTTATCAAGATCGTCGCCATGTCAGACAGAGGCATTTGCTGTGTAATATATCTACAATCAAATATTAGTATACGAAATATATGTTCCTTCCAAACAACAACAACCTTCATTGAAGTTTGCCGGCTTCTGCATGTTCATGATGTCTCCCACACATCCCTTTCACGACAAGGTCCCCTACCATACCATTGCTGAATGTTCAGCAACATCAGACCTCAGCAGGGTGGTGCAAAATATCACGTGCATAGAGATTATCTGTAAAGATGATTTGTTTTATTTGTGAGGGAAAGCGAATGCTATGTTTGTTTGATATGAGATCTGCAGTATGCAATATATGATTTGCAGTCTTACTTTCAGAATTATCATTCCTGCTGTGACCTTTTCTGACCTTGTCACTTGTCTTGTCTTTGCTGTATAGTCCATTCCAACACAAGTTGTCTCACAAGTTGTCTCAGTAAATCAAATCGAAACAGTATGTCTCAGTTCATGGCTTCTCACATGCACAGTGCCCACGCTGTTTGCCAAGAAATCAGAACCACCAAGCCAGGTCTAAGCTCAAAGAGTTAGATGGTCCTTTTTCCAGAAACATCATTGCGGATGTAGGTCTCTTCGCTGCTGAAAATGTCGTGTCATGCTGCACGACATCCAAACAGACAAAGTTGATGTGAATGGTTTCTGGCTTAATCCAGTTTTTTCCATCAGAAACTTAAGCAGATCTAAGTCAGTGTGACAATGTGGAAACAAACACGATCTTGTTGCAGCATTGACACGATTCATCTTTCTCTCAGCAATCTTAGGAACACTCAGGCTCAGCTCTCCTGGTGGTTTCACTAATACGCATGTCTAAGGACTGTTTGGCAGACCTGTTGAATCAATAGACCGCACTACTGTGATTATGTTGTTGTCTGTTCGACTGTTCGACACAATGATATCCATATTGAGTTGACTGCACAATGCTCCAACATCCTCCTCGTTCATTGTCTTTGTTTTACTGAAAGTATGAACACCCTCTAGGTCCGTAGGATCCGATTTTACTTCAAAATCACGAAAAAGTAACCCCTCGATGTGGGAGGGGAAGAAGGGGTTCCTTTTTGAATGTTTTTTGTGGTTGGCCATTCCAAGACCTTTAGAAAAAATCATAATGGAAAACTGTGGCTGCCATAGTCCTCAAACTTTCACGGAATGACTCGCAAACTTGTCGCTTGACTCGCTGAATCCTTTTTTGATGCCTGACACGTTGAACCATTCAGTCACGTACTGTAATTCCAAAGGTGAAACTCACATCCTAGCACATAAACATCACATCGAAATCGAACAAATATGCATGGGATGATCCAAATCCGAAAGAAAATAGTTAGTGAAATACGATATCGATAGTTAGCGATATGATTTGTCATTGTGTCTGATAGCTTGGAACAGCTATGTTATCAGCACAAACTCCATGATTCAAACAAAAACAACGATTGCTATAATATGTAAGTTACCCGTTCAACGTGTCTATGCCTGTACATCACACCTTTCAGATGTGACCGAAATCAGTCTGTCCAGCTATCTAGATTGACTCCTTTGGTTTCATATCTTTCTTCACTGATTTCATCTTTCTCTGTTTTTTCTCTTTCTTGTCTTTCTTGGCTTTTGCCTTTGTGTCCGTAGCATCACCTGCTTCAGCCTCACCCATCCCAGCCCTCAACCCTGAAGCGCCAGAACCATTGCCGTCACCAGTACCACCTGCATGATTGGTATGTCCTGGCTCCATGTTGGGTGACATACCTGCAGATGCTGGGTGACAATGGGGAAATCCACCATGATGACCAGGATTGCTGTCAGAAGAACCTTCATCATCGTCCGAACCGTCCTTGTTGTCCCAATAGTAGTGATGATGATGATTCTGCGGCTGTGGAACGAGTACGTTGACATTGACTGTGTGCACTTTGAGAATCTTCATGTTGTTGACAATCTGGTGATGAAGGGCACCAGCAACATCAGCAGGATTAAACGATGCCATGGAGAGCAGTACTGGAACTATGTTCACAGACTTCGTATCTATCCCAGGTATGCTAAGTAGTCTTGAGCTTCTGCAACTGCAAAGATCTACAAGCTATTGCAAGAATCACCTCGTTTCTCTGCAACTCGCTCCACGCACAATGTGCTCTCTACCTTTCCTAAACAGCATGGAATGTACGTATGAATATGTCCAACATAAGTGTCTACATTATGTACTGGAATTGTGTAACGATAAATGTTGCATTGCAATGTTTGAACTTCTGCTTCGGATCTATACATGCACTGGTTTGTGCATATCTGCCAAAGCTCCAGAGCAACTTTCTCTGAGTGACCCCACAGAAGCCGTCATTGCCACTGCAGGAAAGCTGATGGCTGTATACAAGCCTGGCAAACCCAGGCATCGTACAATGTCAAAGTTTCCCTTGACACTATAAACCGTCTCTCGCAGTCTCATCTCACTGGTTCCACTTCTCTAATGAAACAATGAAACTGAAAAACAGTTCAACCTTCTCCTCTTCTACTCTTTGGTCTTTGGATTCATGTTTTTTCTGTTTCTTCATATCTGTTCACAGAGAAGCTCTGGGGTTATTGCGCGACCATTGAATAAAGCTTTCATGAACGTTCGAACATTGGAGCCTGACTTTAAACGAGTGCTTGAATGGTTGGAACCTTACACACGAGCTTGCCACATATGTATATACATATATGATGTCAAACTTTTTAACGTTTTCAGGGTTGGCTCACATGTCAGTTAGTCAGTGAAAATTCATGCTGCTGCTGATCAGATAAATTGCAAGACTTTGGTGACTTTTTATGATCCCAAGGGTTACAGTGTACCACACTCAATCGCAAGTCACCCAGCAAGATCTAAGTCTATGATCTAGGGAAAAAGGTATTTTATCAATTCAGCGGTTCAGCATTTGACATGATTCATGGTTTCATTTGTTGCAAACGCAAACAAAACAAAATCTGACCAATCATGGCCATGGTGGATGTGGCGGCCATGGGTCGTGCCTTCTCTTTGTTTGCAACCACCTGGCAGAAGTAGGTATGACGACATCAAAACAGAACAAACAGATTCAAACACATTTAACATTTACTTCCTCCGTGGATGCCTTTCCCGAAACAAGATCAAAACTTTCTTGCTTGTGCCAGCGTGCACTGACCAAAAAGGCAACAGTTTAGCCACCGGCTCAGTCGGCTGAGAGAAATCAAGTGGCCAACCGGCCAACCAAACCAGCAAACGACCAGCGAGCAACATCTGCATATTGCAAACTAGTAAATCCATGCATGACCACTGCACAGGCAGGCAAACCCAAAAACAACAAGAGAAATACGCAACAGATTCTACACACAGGCAAGGCGATCAGCACACATAAGAACAGCTGAGAGGGTGATCAAGTAGACACTGATTGGGCCAACAATGCTTCGCTCAGACTCAGGTTGCACCGGTTGCACCATACAACATTAATGAAAAGTTTAAAAACAAACGAAAACCAAAAAGAAAAAAAACAAGTAACAAGCCAGAAAGACAAACAGAAAACCCAACAGAGACCAGCACACAGACATTTTGATTCACCAAACAACGACTGACAAAACCTTGTAAGATGACACATGACCACATCAGACCAGACAGGACCAAAACTAGTGAGCATCATCATCACCAACAATTCCACACTGTGGAGTAAGGCGGAGTGAGAGGCAAAAACAAAAGCTGGAAGGAGGTGATCAAGGCTCTGGTCTCCATGATGTCGTGTCCAATGGGGCCAGCCTGCAGCAGCAGCAGCAGCAGCAAAACAACAGTGGCCTTACAAGTTTACAAACAAAAGACGTTGATATAGTATTCATCAGCAAACAACAACGAATGAACACGCAGAACAACCAGAACCAATGAACTTCAACCTGCACTGACACATGACGAAAAATCAGAAAGTCGTAACAGTTAGTAGCAACACCAATTTCATCAGGAGCCACGTACCATCATCAGCAAACAGTTGCGCACAGCGCAGCTGCAGATGAAACTATAGTAACTATAGTAGCTACAGCAAAATTTTCAGGTTTCAGTCAGACTGTGGATGTTTTGCAAATTGTTAGTTTGGATTGCTTCACAACTACCCTCCTAAGTCCATAAAGACAAGAGTCAATCAGATTTTTGAGCTTCACCCCTATATTCAGAATTCAACCACTTTCACATAACGTGATGCGAAGCTGTTAAAGAAACATAGTTGAACAAGAAAATGGTACCTGTTACAAGAGATGTTACATTGTAAGACTTTGACTGTTTTGATATGTTTGTTTCGACATGGTTCTAGCAATTGTAATCTTTGATAAAAACCATGAGAATTTTGAGGCATAAAAATCAAATAAAGCATGTCAGGGAGACTGCTTGCCGCCCTGCCAAATCAATCGTCTGCATCTCCTTCGCCAGGCCTAGTGCAAAGACAATGATGGGGAAACCTAGAAGCCAAGACCCCAACCTTCAGTCCTAACGTCAAGCAGCATTGTAAAATACTAAACCGTAACCTCAACAAACAATACATACATATACACATATATAATCAATCCAAAACCAAAACCAATGTGGAACAATGTACCAATGTACCAATATTTCTCTGTTTCAACACACAGTTTTGATCATCACCTTTCAGCTCCACAAAGCTGAGTAAAACACATATTTCTTGGGTCGACTTGGGTGGACTCAAATAAACCATGTGATGATTGATAGTTGAATGACTGATTGATTGATTGATTGATTGAGTGTTTGAGTGATTGCATGAATGATTGATTCATTGATGTCTTTTTACATGATGCTTTGGTCTTGTAATGGTTAGCCTCCAGTCACCACCTCACAACTGTCTGTCAGAACTGTCAAAACCTTTTCTGAACGGTGATGCTAACAACACTTGGACGACAAATGCATTCTTGTTGACTCTGACTCTTGACTCTTACTCTTCAAGCAGGCAGGTGCCAAAAAAAAAATGTAGACTTTAAAATCATCCCCTCGCACTATCAGCCTCGCCAAAGTAGAACACTGCAGCCACGACGAGCATCCTTCACATAGCCTGTCAAGTTCTGCTCATGGGCAATTGCACAGGCTGATAATGTGTAGGTGTGAGTTTGCAGTTTGAAAGTATCTTACTATACTGCCCATTGCAAATCTAACTTCAAAATCATGGAAGGCAAATAGTGATTAGTAATACCCAATGGCCAGGGACTTCGAGGACGAACATGATTTCAAGCCTTCTGTGTCACTTTCGTACGTATACAAAGGTTTGGCATCAAACCATTCTCGGCCTATTTCAATTTCGAAAGCAAACATACGCCAACTTGATAAGCAGTTTGAATCCGTTTCTACCTTGTCACAAGTAAGATATCCAAGAACCACTTGCGATTGCCCAGCCCGGCCTCCCCTGCTTCTTGAAGATAGGATCAAAAGCGTCGGTAGGCACAACCGAGGGCAAGGGAAACTCACACGTGTCAAAAGACGACACAAGTGTCATCATACAGCATGTGTGAGATGGTAGAAGGCATAGACTACATTTACGGGCATCATGTTCTGGTAGCTGTGGTGAAGCAACTTCAGAACAAATGAAGCACTCCCATGGATTGCCGGCATTGTCCAGATGTCGCTGCGAAGGATCTTCGGCAAGTGTCCACATTTCTTTCAATTTACAAAGGTGATCTGGCATTTTGTTTCTATCCTGATCCCTTTTCCATTTTGCTTTCACATTCTTTATGCCAGTATCCTGCCAAATCATTCGCATGTCCAACGCAGTAAAGTCAAGAGGATGCCTACGCAGTCCAACTGGAACAATTGACTTCAAGTGGTTTGAAGAATCCAGCTCTGCAACTCTCCCTGCTTCACCAGGTCGTGTCCATTGTACCCATGCAACTTGCCTCTTGTCTGATGTCGCATCATGAAAAGATATCAATGACACACCCCCATTGAAACCTGTGACATCGACCCCACTGTGTGTAGACTGTGTGACAAGAAGTTGTACACCCTGGTCATGAGCGCAAGTCCATTCATGTCCCGGATGCAAACGAACATTGGAATCCTCCAACTCTGCGCCAAAGCCAGACTCCACAGGTGGTCCTGAGTGTCTTTGTTTGTCAATAAATTGAGGAATGGAGGACTGATCTCTGGCTTGAGAATCAA
>CAMXCT020006811.1:0-44391 GCA_947184155.2 Cladocopium goreaui
GAAGACTGGGCCAAACAGCATTCCATTTTAGATTCTCGGTACAAATTTCTTGTGCTCCGGGCGCCTTCGCGCGCTGGCAAAAGCACCTTGGCAAAATGCCTCCATTTCGTTTTGCCTACGTATATCCAGAAGCCTCCTTTCATTCAAACTGTCCAGGGTGCCACGGCCGCTGAGTTACAACATTACGACAGAGATTCTCACGGCTGTATCCTGTTCGACAATTGCAATTCTATGTCCTTTGTGCTATCTCAGCGGGCCTTATTTCAGGCAAACCCAGACTTTCATCGCTTAGGCCAGTCACAGACGAACATATTCTCATATCAGGTTTATTTATTCAGGGTCCCCATTGTGATCACCATAGATGAATCAACTGACTGGGATGATGACGACCCATGGATTCGCGAGAATCAGCATTTGGTGCAGCTTACCGGCCCGTGTTATCATTTGGAGTAACAGCCTGCATGGGGTAGAGAAAGGCATGGCTTGGGTTAGGTTTGTGAAACCGCCTGCGGGGGAGATTTGGGTCTACAGCTGCTTGACCCCTCAATGTGCTTCTGCCATGTGGGTGCATGCTGTACGTGCAGTGTTTCTCAGAGTTGCAGGGGTTCCTTCTAGGAGTTGCAGTCCGGGGGGTTGTGTTTAGGTCAGCATGGAGAATCTGTTGCAGCCGCCGCTCAGCCATCACTCCCAGATTGCATGCAGCAGCTCTGTCGGGCCTTCGGTGTGGATCCAGCGCCACATGAGTCACAGGACATGGCTGTAACAGCACCAATTTTTCGCATTCATATGCCACAGAGTCACAGCCCAGCAACAGAAGGGTAGAGGCTTCCATGCAAAGACATCCAAGACAGCACCCAGGTGGCCGCAGCCTTGCCCCATGGCTCACGCACCTGCGGCGACTCCAGTGGCTTTAGCAGAAAACATTGCAACTTTGCAAGCAGACCTTGCCAGAAACAGAGCGGCCGGAGTGCAAGCCAAGCATGCCAGATACCGAGCAAAGAAGGAAGCAGCCTCTGGAGGTTTAGCCCTCTTGCTTGCAAAGCGATCGTTGCCGTCTATGTGTTGTCGGACTGCAATATGGAGCTAGCGCTTCGCTTCGCTGCCCTGTGGCCAGCAGTCAAGCCGACCTCAGGGACAACACGGGTTGTGGTGGAAGATTTGTTTTGAGCACCACAGACTTAGACTTGCAGCACATTTTTTCACCTTCCGCGACTCCGTGGGCACGGCCAGTGCGGCATGCAGCCGCTTTTCTGGCAGAGGCTAACACTTTCAACTGGGTTCTGGCTTGCAACCACGTCGGTGTAGCACAGCTATCGCTGGATGTCTATGCCACGTGGGAGAAAGCGCGGTTTGGCAGCCTCCTGGAGGGTTTGCCGCCTCGCCGGCATGTGAATCAATGGGTGCAGCGCTTCCGAGCCAAGTGGAACCTGCGGCGCCGAGTCCTACGTCCACACGTGCACAGGGACCCAGTCACGGTGCAGGCTAAGGCGCCAAGCACGGTCGTGTTTTTGCGACCGTTTTCCGGCTCCAAAAATGGGGCCGGGCAAGCTCATTGCAATTCGGACCTCCTCCCACATGTGGTCATGTTTTCCTAGCCTCCCTGCTCGGCTTCGCCCTGTCAGGTGAGAACCTTTTGGCATTTACTCTCCTACTACGTGAACACGAAGTTTGTGGACAAGACTCCGCTGTTTTTGAATTTAGACGAAACTAGCATTCCCTACACCATGCTGCAATTGCCCGGCTGCTTTGCTTTGCCACGACATGCCAGTCTTCGCATGCCTGTCCGGAAACAAGACGTGCGAGGGGCTTTGACCTATGTGAGCATCATTTGTGATGCGCCGCATATTCAAGGCAAGTTGCTGCACTACCTTTTTGGGACTGAGACCAAGCTGACACAGAAGTTGCTGAGGGGCCAGCGGCGCTTGCCACAAACGATGCTGCACATAGTACGTCAGAAAAGTGCTTGGACATCCTGCAAGAACATCACCAAGATTGTGCGCGATCTAGGCAAAGTCTTAAAACCTTATCCATTTCAACCTATCTTGTTGCTGGATGTTGCGTCCTCACATCTCGCAAGGAAACCATGGTGTGCGCTCGGCGCAATGGTGTCCAGCTCCTGTACATACCAGCCGGATGTACAGACAAAATCCAACCGTTAGATATAGCAGGTTCCACCCATTGAAAACACATTTGAAGAGGAAGTACCAGGAACTGAGGGCAGGTTCCTGTGAGGGTTTGATAGACCCGTTAGCCTGGCTTTTTGAACTCATGCAGTGTCCCAGCTACTTTGCCGGCAAGAGTTGGAAACGCACTTTTGAATCTGTTGGTGCGGCGAAGCCGCCCGATACGGCGCACCTCCATACGGAGTTGCGAAAATGTATGGATATGCCACTGCATATGCCTCCAGGCAGCAAGCCCTCTAAAGAAGCCATGCAAAGCATCTGGCCTGAGCGACGCCGTATGGCGTACGCGTACACGGCTCTGTTGTGACGAGGTGCGAGCCGGGAGAAAAATTGCGCGGCAGAGCACACATTGGCAGACATACTATCAGGGTACATCGGTGCATGACCATTTTGTCACATTCTCGTAGCCATGTTTCTGGGGGCGTGAACAGGGGTGAAAAGGAGGTACCAGGCAAGCACAAAGAGAACACAGGATCATCTTGAGGACTGCATGCAGTTTGAGTGGAGCAAGCCTGTTGTTCGCCCGCCTTGAGTGCCATGTCCGCTGCTGATGCAAACGCCGCGGCAGCTGCAGCCCCACCGGCCGCGGCTGATAGGGTTGCTGTGCTGAAGGAAGAGCGCAAAAATTTGAAACGCCAGTTAGAAGCAGCCACCAAAGAACTACAGAACCAGGAGAGTGCATGTAAATGCATGGATACGGTGTCTTTTCGTGAGTGCAGGTGGGACATGTGAACGCTGAACCAATGTTGAAAGACATGTACTCCATAGCCTGCAGGAAAGGAAACGAAGACGTCTTCTACGACAAGCAGGATCAAGGGTGGATTGTGTATGTTTTTTTTTTTTTGTTTTTGTAGTGATTTGACGTGGCTGCTGGCAGGTCGCATGCATCCAATGGCAAGCCCGCATGAGTAGAGTCAAGCCGTGCACTATGTGGAAGGCGCCATGCCAAAGACATAGAGCGCTTGGAGTGAGAGCGGCCATGTGAAGGTTCGAAAGCACCATGCCAAAGGCATGGACACTAGGAGGGAAAGCTGGCAACCGCAGACTTGCAAGCGCCATGGTCAAGACATAGAGCGCTTGGGATGAGACCATGTCAAGGCTGAAAATCCCAATGCCAAAGGCATAGCGCGGCAGGAGTGAAAGCTGGAAACCGCAGACTTGCAAGCGCCATGTCGAAGACAAAGCGCTTGGAAGACATGCGCGGTCCAGAGACCCCATTTAGAAGACATCCCGGGATACAACGCTAGATAGACAAGATATCTCCCCAAGAATCTTCCCACACCCCACCTCCAAAACATCACCTCCCCAAGAATCTTCCCACACCCCACCTCCAAAACATCACCTGACCCCCCCTGGTATATTAGTATAATTCCCAAACGGGGTATGCGGTCCCGCTCCTATAAATTCACAGGTAAAGTGGTCCCGCCGACGGCGGGACCGGTCCCGCCTGCAACCTGGAATCGTGGGAATTCCCACATTTTGCGGTCCCGCCGCGGTCCCGCTGCGGTCCCCCCTATAGTAATTGCGTACTGGGTGGTCGCGCGCGTAGCGGCCAACAGGCGAGCGCTTTGAGCTTTAAGACATTACCCCCGTGCACATCACCTTCCCATTCCCATCATTTGCAGCGGCGCGACATGTTCGCCCACATCAATCTACCCTGTTTCCAACCGGGTTCTTGGCCAGCTTCGCAGTCCTGTTTTTTTGGTGCAGTTGCGTGTGGCGCAGCGATGGCGTGCTGTGGATCGCACGGTGGGGTGGGGGTGGCACGAGCGGCAGCCGGAGAGAACTGCAGTCACGTCGGGGGAAAACATGGGCCGTGAGCGGGTTTGTTTCTGGGGCAGACCGTCTCTGGAGATATTGCTACTCAGACACGTGCCTCTACCAGTCACATTTCTCTAGCGGAAATCATCAGCAGCATTCCTGGGTGTCAACGGTCGACACGCTTTTTTCAGACCTGTGGGCCATATGCACGTCCAGCTGTTTGTGACAATGGAATCCTAGCAGACTATCTGCTCCATGTGCTTTTTTCATGCTCAAGCCTGTGACCTGCATTCTGCTTAAAGGACGTGGTGGTGAGTTCCTTGCTGTTTCTAGTGTCAAGCCCTCTCCAAAGGAAATGGGCCACCTGACAGCAAAGCGGGGTGTCGCAAGCAACTGACGTAGCACATCGCATTGGAGCCTTGCACCCAAGACATGCCATGCAAACAGGATGCTTCCGCATTGCACTTGGGCCGAGCCATGAGATCCTCCACGACACGGAAGCGTGCTGCGTGCGGGTCGTTGCGGGAACTGCTGCAAGCCAACCAGCTCGAGGTGCCGAAAATTCGGGGTGAATTGTCTCGCGCCGACTTTGCAGCGCAACGACAGCGCCTGGAGAACTGCACCTTGTCTCCGAGTGACACTCAGAAGCTGCGAGACATCATTGACCTCTATGAGGTGCCTCACCTGTTTGTCGGGTGCTAAAGACTGCGACCCGTTGTTCGGGTCACTTTTCACATTTCTCACCCTGCTGCGACTTGCTCAGCCGTCATGGTTGGTGCTACCATTCGCTGGGTTTGCACGGCCTTCTGGTTCACACTGTTTCTAATCAGCTTTGCAGGGCGTTGCAGCAGCAGACGAAGCTGGTGCAGCAGCAGCGACCCAAGAGGATGTGGATATGGCAGCAGCCCCAGGACCAGGTCAGACCGCAAGTAGTTGCCATTCTGTCCCTGCATCCGGGACGGTGCTTTCCGGAGGGTAAGAGACCTAGAGCAGTGGATGGACATGACATGCATCAGGGACAGTAGGCAAGCCTCAGCCTTGCATGCAGATGGGAGAGACTGAACTAGAAGGGGTATAGTCATGAGTCCTAGTCGCAGCCACTTCATTGTTGCACATTTTTCACAGGTGATGCCCGCCCTTTCGTCTTCGAGCACGAGCAGTGTTGGTAACCTACAATTCCTTGCAGCTGCAGCTGGCGGATTTCGATGAGTTCCTTACTTGGCTTGCAACGTGTGAGTGGGTCGGCAAAGGGAGTGCCACGATGGAATCAATTTTGCGTTCGGAGGATGCTGGCCGTCTACATATTCATTGCTTCCTGGAATTCGCCCGCCCCGTCGACTGGCAATCATGCACGGCGCTCCGTTTCAAGGGCATTCAGCCCAATCTTTCCCCATGTCGGGCACGGGGCGCACGCTGGCGAGATGCGGCAGACCAAGGACATTTTTACGTTTGGGCTGCAAAGGTGCATCTCCGTTGGGTACCTTGTAACGACATTCTATCTCATGTTGAAAGTTGCAGTTCATGTAGGCCACCTTTGTCACTAATCCGATCGTGTGGCAGCAGCATGACGTAGCTTCTAGTTGATGATCAGTAGACCTGGCAGCTTTGCAGCAGATCGTGTTTGCAGTCAAACATTTTGTAGGCCACCTTGGTCTGGGCCCCCACGAGCCTGATTTGGATGAACTGAACTCATTGGACCGCTATCTACGTGGTTGGTCTTGCATAGGCAATCCTTCTTCTTTGTACGCATTGATTCAAGATTTGTCACTATCGATATATCGAAATATATCTCTGCATATAAACATATATATGTGGTGATCCATCTGAAGGTCCTGATAACGAGTTTCAATTGCAAACACAGTTCATTTGGGCTGGGACCCCGCGCGAAAGTTTGTTTGCGAAACAGAAACTGTTTGCTTCGCGAAAGTGTCGCGAACGGTGGCTAGAATGCATCATCCTCATTGTCTACAGTACCGCTTGTTAAGGGCTACCACCGCCTCCCTGCTGTCGGGGGGCCGGCAGGAGACTGGGACCGCACATTGGCTTTTCCCTTCATAGGTAGCAGCCAGCTTCCGAAGGTCACGCTTCGCCAGAGCCAAATACCCTGGTGGCCAAGCACATCCTTGCACCTGCCGCTGGTCCTGCCTAACGTTGCTTTCTGAAGTCTCAAGAAACAACCGCGAAATGCAGCAGCCAAGCTTCGATCAGGGACACTTTGCAAGAGCCAAACACCAAGGCACCTGGTGTTTGCTTTTCCTTTGCCGCCCCCCCGTGCTCCTGGCTGTGGTCTGCGGAGACAAGTCTTTGCACGACAGTTGCACGCAAGTGCTGCAAAAGACTAGGTAAAGGTAAAGGGCATTTTGAAGGGCGTGGCCCAGTAAGCCTGCTAAAAAAGTTCCTCAGCAGCAAGAACCTGTTCGCGAAGGGGATTCCGTGATGCTAGCACAATGTTTGCAAGGCTATGAAGCACTTTTCCGTGCTAATTTGGTGTGATTTGGCCTGTGCCGATTGAATCTTCATAAGCGGAGTTATTGCTCAACATGGGTTGCGCGAAAGATCCACATGCAGTTCGCGAAGGATGCGCGAAAGAAACTTTTTGCTTCGCGATAAATGGCCGTTTGCAGAGACAGGAATTGACAGCAAGCGGCATATGTAGATTGTTTCGTCGCCAGCATCACATCTAATCTAATTGTCTGGAACCACCACCAGATCATTTCCTCGGCTGACATGCCTTGAGTGCTGGGTGGAATTCACCCGGGCGATCTGTGCAGGTAGGAACCCATTTCGTTGCCACCAGCTCCTACGAGGCGTTGAAGGACTACACAGTGCAGGGCAGATGGCTGGATGCGCTGTGGAGTGGGCACAAGCTTTCTCATCAGCAGTACCTGCAGTACGCGTGCCTGGGTTAAGCAGCATTGTTTTCATTCGGGAGATACATCAGGGTCCACATTTATTGGACGCTCCATGGCTGCATGGCGATCAGCATATGTAGATATATAGAGACATTTTTCGAGAGATTTAGATTTTAGATACACACGCACACACACACACATATATATAATATCTCTTCGCAGACCAGATTATATACAAGATATGCTTTCATATCTATCCCTATATCTATCTATGGATATTATATAATCTATTTCATATATATAATGGACCAGGGGTTGTGAGGATGCCAAAGACTCAATTAGGCGGTTGTCATGGCAGCTTTGACTGTTTCAATTAGCTGTTTATCGATCCCTTGATTGAGCTCTAATGAAGGGAAAAACACCATGGTCCGGCTGAAATGATTAAACCCATCTATTAAATGTTTCTTTATCATATTTTATGTGGTCGGAATATGGGTACCATAATATACACAGTAATAAAGTGGGATGGAGAAAAAACCGTAAAAAATTCAACGAGGTGGCACCACTATGTATAAACACAGATTGCGCACGGAAAACATGATCAGAATTTCCTTGTCCCGATTCTGCTGGGCGCGAACGGTTCGCGAAAGGGTGGCGTGCGGGCAGTTTTCGGGTACCAGAATATTGACCAACTCCGAAAAGATTTGTATGAAATGGAACATAACATAAACCCAATGTGAATTTCAGTGGGACCACTTCATAGCAGGTCCATTTCATAGAATAGGGAACGTCACAAACACCTATGTTGTTTATAAAAGTTCTGCTTCGAGTCTGATAACGTGTCCGAACATAAGCAATAATTTGGCCGTAACATATCTTCAGATACCTTCAAATATCCCCCTTGGAATTTCCTCTACAGAATCAAGAACGTTGGGTCCTGGAAAATGGGGCGTTTTAACCCCCTGCTTTGTTTAGGGGGACCTACCCAGTGTCAACGCTTTCAATTGTATAGAGGACCTTGGGGCCTCTGATTCTATAGAGATTTCATGTTGAATACAGCACTGAGTCCTAGTCAGCAGAAAGCCTTAGCCACTGCGGTTCTATAGTTGGATCTGTTCTCTTTGGGTGTATGTCATGTTCTTCAATTCTATAGAGAAGTATTGGCAGAACAAATTTCCCACAACAATTCGTTCATCATCATTGATCATCCTTGTATATAATCGAAGAGGTTGACAGTGAACACTTGGAGCCTTGAGCTCTATAAAATTGGGAATGCATAAGGTAAGGTAGGCAAGAGCAACTGGAGCATTCAGGTCAGCTGTCAATGAATGACACTTGGGAGCCTGATTTTATAGAAGGCCAACTAACCCCCCCAACCAAAAAACGGCTCTACGAGAGTGACTTGGGGGCAGCGATTCTAAAGAGATTGTCAACTTGAAAATACCTTGGGGTCTCTGATTCTCTAGATGCATTTTCAGAAAGAGGGCCAATGTCTCCAGAATTATCACTATAAAAGTGTCAACACCGTGTGCAGCAGGTTGCAGGTGCGCTTGGGCTATATCACCCGCAAACGCGCTGTGGAAGCAGTCATGCAGCAGGAGAGCGAAGTCGCCTCCGACGTGAGCAGGCCGAAGTGGTGGCTCAGCTCCAGCCATTGCAAAAGCCATTTTTGCCAGAAGTGGTTGCCCGAGTCGAAGACTGGGACAAACAGTATTCCATTTTAGATTCTCGGTACAAATTTCTTGTGCTCCGGGCGCCTTCGCGCGCTGGCAAAAGCACCTTGGCAAAATGCCTCCATTTCGTTTTGCCTACGTATATCCAGAAGCCTCCTTTCATTCAAACTGTCCAGGTTGCCACGGCCGCTGAGTTACAACATTACGACAGAGATTCTCACGGCTTTATCCTGATCGACAATTGCAATTCTATGTCCTTTGTGCTATCTCAGCGGGCCTTATTTCAGGCAAACCCAGACTTTCATCGCTTAGGCCAGTCACAGACGAACATATTCTCATATCAGGTTTATTTATTCGGGGTTCCCATTGTGATCACCATAGATGAATCAACTGACTGGGATGATGACGAACCATGGATTCGCGAGAATCAGCATTTGGTGCAGCTTACCGGCCCGTGTTATCATTTGGAGTAACAGCCTGCATGGGTAGAGAAAGGCATGGCTTGGGTTAGGTTTGTGAAACCGCCTGCGGGGGAGATTTGGGTCTACAGCTGCTTGAACCCTCAATGTGCTTCTGCCATGGGGGGGCATGCTGCACGTGCATTGTTTCTCAGAGTTGCAAGGGTTCCTTCTAGGAGTTGCAGTCCAGGAGGTTGTGTTTAGGTCAGCATGGAGAATCTGTTGCAGCCGCCGCTCAGCCATCACTCACAGATTGCCTGCAGCAGCTCTGTCGGGCCTTCGGTGTGGATCCAGCGCCACATGAGTCACAGGACATGGCTGTAACAGCACCAATTTTTCGCATTCATATGCCACAGAGTCACAGCCCAGCAACAGAAGGGTATAGGCTTCAATGCAAAGACATCCAAGACAGCACCCAGGTGGCCGCAGCCTTGCCCCATGGCTCACGCACCTGCGGCGACTCCAGTGGCTTTAGCAGAAACCATTGCAACTTTGCAAGCAGACCTTGCCAGAAACAGAGCGGCCGGAGTGCAAGCCAAGCAGGCCAGATACCGAGCAAAGAAGGAAGCAGCCTCTGGAGGTTTTAGCCCTCTTGCTTGCAAAGCGATCGTTGCCGTCTATGTGTTGTCGGACTGCAATATGGAGCTTGCGCTTCGCTTCGCTGCCCTGTGGCCAGCAGTCAAGCCGACCTCAGGGACAACACGGGTTGTGGTGGAAGATTTGTTTTTGAGCACCACAGACTTAGACTTGCAGCAAATTTTTTCACCTTCCGCGACTCCGTGGGCACGGCCAGTGCGGCATGCAGCCGCTTTTCTGGCAGAGGCTAACACTTTCAACTGGGTTCTGGCTTGCAACCACGTCGGTGTAGCACCGCTATCGCTGGATGTCTATGCCACGTGGGAGAAAGCGCGGTTTGGCAGCCTCCTGGAGGGTTTGCAGCCTCGCCGGCATGTGAATCAATGGGTGCAGCGCTTCCGAGCCAAGTGGAACCTGCGGCGCCGAGTCCTACGTCCACAAGTGCACAGGGACCCAGTCACGGTGCAGGCTAAGGCGCCAAGCACGGTCGTGTTTTGCGACCGTTTTCCGGCTCCAAAAATGGGGCCGGGCAAGCTCATTGCAATTCGGACCTGCTCCCACATGTGGTCATGTTTTCCTAGCCTCCCTGCTCGGCTTCGCCCTGTCAGGTGAGAACCTTTTGGCAGTTACTCTCCTACTACGTGAACACGAAGTTGGTGGACAAGACTCCGCTGTTTTTGAATTTAGACGAAACTAGCATTCCCTACACCATGCTGCAATTGCCCGGCTGCGTTGCTTTGCCACGACATGCCAGTCTTCGCATGCCTGTCCGGAAACAAGACGTGCGAGGGGCTTTGACCTATGAGAGCATCATTTGTGATGCGCCGCGTATTCAAGGCAAGTTGCCGCACTACCTTTTTGGGACTGAGACCAAGCTGACACAGAAGTTGCTGAGGGGCCAGCGGCGCTTGCCACAAACGGCGCTGCACATAGTACGTCAGAAAAGTGCTTGGACATTCTGCAAGAACATCACCAAGATTGTGCGCGATCTAGGCAAAGTCTTAAAACCTTATCCATTTCAACCTATCTTGTTGCTGGATGTTGCGTCCTCACATCTCGCAAAGGAAACCATGGTGTGCGCTCGGCGCAATGTTGTCCAGCTCCTGTACATACCAGCCGGATGTACAGACAAAATCCAACCGTTAGATATAGCAGGTTTCCACCCATTGAAAACACATTTGAAGAGGAAGTACCAGGAACTTAGGGCAGGTTCCTGTGAGGGTTTGATAGACCCGTTAGCCTGGCTTTTTGAACTCATGCAGTGTCCCAGCTACTTTGCCGGCAAGAGTTGGAAACGCACTTTTGAATCTGTTGGTGCGGCGAAGCCGCCCGATACGGCGCACCTCCATTCGGAGTTGCGAAAATTTATGGATATGCCACTGCATATGCCTCCAGGCAGCAAGCCCTCTAAAGAAGCCATGCAAAGCATCTGGCCTGAGCGACGCCGTATGGCGTACGCGTACACGGCTCTGTTGTGACGAGGTGCGAGCCGGGAGAAAAATTGCGAGGCAGAGCACACATTGGCAGACATACTATCAGGGTACATCGGTGCATGACCATTTTGTCACATTCTCGTAGCCATGTTTCTGGGGTCGTGAACAGGGGTGAAAAGGAGGTACCAGGCAAGCACAAAGAGAACACAGGATCATCTTGAGGACTGCGTGCAGTTTGAGTGGAGCAAGCCTGTGGTTCGCCCGCCTTGAGTGCCATGTCCGCTGCTGATGCAAACGCCGCGGCAGCTGCAGCCCCACCGGCCGCGGCTGATAGGGTTGCTGTGCGGAAGGAAGAGCGCAAAAATTTGAAACGCCAGTTAGCAGCAGCCACCAAAGAACTACAGACCCAGGAGAGTGCATGTAAATGCATGGATACGGTGTCTTTTCGTGAGGGCAGGTGGGACATGTGAACGCTGAACCCATGTTGAAAGACATGTACTCCATAAGCCTGCAGGAAAGGAAACGAAGACGTCTTCTACGACAAGCAGGAAAGCTGGATGTGAGTGATTTGACGTGGCTGCTGGCACGTCGCATGCATCCAATGGCAAGCCCGCATGAGTAGAGTCAAGCCGTGCACTATGTGGAAAGCGCATGCCAAAGACATAGAGCGCTTGGAGTGAGAGCGGCCATGTGAAGGTTCGAAAGCACCATGCCAAAGGCATGGACACTAGGAGGGAAAGCTGGCAACCGCAGACTTGCAAGCGCCATGGTCAAGACATAGAGCGCTTGGAATAAGACCATGTCAAGGCTGAAAATCCCAATGCCAAAGGCATAGCGCGGCAGGAGTGAAAGCTGGAAACCGCAGACTTGCAAGCGCCATGTCGAAGACAAAGCGCTTGGAAGACATGCGCGGTCCAGAGACCCCATTTAGAAGACATCCAGGGATACAACGCTAGATAGACAAGATATCTCCCCAAGAATCTTCCCACACCCCACCTCCAAAACATCACCTCCCCCAGAATCTTCCCACACCCCACCTCCAAAACATCACCTGACCCCCCCTGGTATATTATTATAATTCCCAAACGGGGTATGCGGTCCCGCTCCTATAAATTCACAGGTAAAGTGGTCCCGCCGACGGCGGGACCGGTCCCGCCTGCAACCTGGAATCGTGGGAATTCCCACATTTTGCGGTCCCGCCGCGGTCCCGCTGCGGTCCCGCCTATAGTAATTGCGTACTGTCGCGCGCAGCAGCAACAGCAGCTTTAAGACATTACCCACATGCACATCCTTCCCATTCCATCATTTGCAGCGGCCATGTTCCCACATCACATCTACCTCTTTTCCACCCCTTCTTCCAGCTTCCATTCCTTTTTTTTGCAGTGCTGTCGCAGCATGGCGTCTGTGGATCGCACGTGTGCGAAGCGGCAGCCGGAGAGAAATGCAGTCACGTCGGGTGAAAACATGGGCCGTGAGCGGTTTTGTTTCTGGGGCAGACCGTCTCTGTAGATATTGCTACTCAGACACGGGCCTCTACCAGTCACATTTCTCTAGCGGAAATCATCAGCAGCATTCCTGGGTGTCAACGGTCGACACGCTTTTTCCAGCCCTGTGGGCCATATGCACGTCCAGCTGTTTGTGACAATGGAATCCTAGCAGACTATCTGCTCCATGTGCTTTTTTCATGCTCAAGCCTGTGACCTGCATTCTGATTTAAGGACGTGGTGGTGAGTTCCTTGCTGTTTCTAGTGTCAAGCCCTCTCCAAAGGAAATGGGCCACCTGACAGCAAAGCGGGGTGTCGCAAGCAACTGACGTAGCACATCGCATTGGAGCCTTGCACCCAAGACATGCCAGGCAAACAGGATGTTTCCGCATTGCACTTGGGCCGAGCCATGAGATCCTCCACGACACGGAAGCGTGCTGCGTGCGGGTCGTTGCGGGAACTGCTGCAAGCAAACCAGCTCGAGGTGCCGAAATTTCGGGGTGAATTGTCTCGCGCCGACTTTGCAGCGCAACGACAGCGCCTGGAGAACTGAAGCGCCATGCCAAAGACATAGAGCGCTTGGAGTGAGAGCGGCCATGTGAAGGTGCGAAAGCACCATGCCAAAGGCATGGACACTAGGAGGGAAAGCTGGCAACCGCAGACTTGCAAGCGCCATGGTCAAGACATAGAGCGCTTGGAATGAGACCATGTCAAGGCTGAAAATCCAATGCCAAAGGCATAGCGCGGCAGGAGTGAAAGCTGGAAACCGCAGACTTGCAAGCGCCATGTCGAAGACAAAGCGCTTGGAAGACATGCGCGGTCCAGAGACCCCATTTAGAAGACATCCAGGGATCCAACGCTAGATAGACAAGATATCTCCCCAAGAATCTTCCCACACCCCACCTCCAAAACATCACCTCCCAAGAATCTTCCCACACCCCACCTCCAAAACATCACCTGACCCCCCCTGGTATATTATTATAATTCCCAAACGGGGTATGCGGTCCCGCTCCTATAAATTCACAGGTAAAGTGGTCCCGCCGACGGCGGGACCGGTCCCGCCTGCAACCTGGAATCGTGGGAATTTCCACATTTTGCGGGCCCGCCGCGGGCCCGCCGCGGTCCCGCCTATAGTAATTGCGTACTGTCGCGCGCAGCAGCAACAGCAGCTTTAAGGCATTACCCCCATGCACATCCTCCCCATTCCATCATTTGCAGCGGCCATGTGCCCACATCACATCTACCTCTTTTCCACCCCTTCTTCCAGCTTCCATTCCTTTTTTTTGCAGTGCTGTCGCAGCATGGCGTCTGTGGATCGCACGTGTGCGAAGCGGCAGCCGGAGAGAACTGCAGTCACGTCGGGTGAAAACATGGGCCGGGAGCGGTTTTGTTTCTGGGGCAGACCGGCTCTGTAGATATTGCTACTCAGACACGTGCCTCTACCAGTCACATTTCTCTAGCGGAAATCATCAGCAGCATTCCTGGGTGTCAACGGTCGACACGCTTTTTCCAGACCGGTGGGCCATATGCACGTCCAGCTAGCAGACTATCTGCTCCATGTGCTTTTTTCATGCTCAAGCCTGTGACCTGCATTCTGCTTTAAGGACGTGGTGGTGGGTTCCTTGCTGTTTCTAGTGTCAAGCCCTCTCCAAAGGAAATGGGCCACCTGACAGCAAAGCGGGGGGTCGCAAGCAACTGACGTAGCACATCGCATTGGAGCCTTGCACCCAAGACATGCCATGCAAACAGGATGTTTCCGCATTGCACTTGGGCCGAGCCATGAGATCCTCCACGACACGGAAGCGTGCTGCGTGCGGTCGTTGCGGGAACTGCTGCAAGCCAACCAGCTCGAGGTGCCGAAATTTCGGGGTGAATTGTCTCGCGCCGACTTTGCAGCGCAACGACAGCGCCTGGAGAACTGAAGCGCCATGCCAAAGACATAGAGCGCTGGGAGTGAGAGCGGCCATGTGAAGGTTCGAAAGCACCATGCCAAAGGCATGGACACTAGGAGGGAAAGCTGGCAACCGCAGACTTGCAAGCGCCATGGTAAGACATAGAGCGCTTGGAATGAGACCATGTCAAGGCTGAAAATCCCAATGCCAAAGGCATAGCGCGGCAGGAGTGAAAGCTGGAAACCGCAGACTTGCAAGCGCCATGTCGAAGACCAAGCGCTTGGAAGACATGCGCGGTCCAGAGACCCCATTTAGAAGACATCCAGGGATACAACGCTAGATAGACAAGATATCTCCCCAAGAATCTTCCCACACCCCACCTCCAAAACATCACCTCCCCAAGATTCTTCCCACACCCCACCTCCAAAACATCACCTGACCCCCCTGGTATATTATTATAATTCCCAAACGGGGTATGCGGTCCCGCTCCTATAAATTCACAGGTAAAGTGGTCCCGCCGACGGCGGACCGGTCCCGCCTGCAACCTGGAATCGTGGGAATTCCCACATTTTGCGGTCCCGCCGCGGTCCCGCTGCGGTCCCGCCTATAGTAATTGCGTACTGTCGAGCGCAGCAGCAACAGCAGCTTTAAGACATTACCCCCATGCACATCCTTCCCATTCCATCATTTGCAGCGGCCATGTTCCCACATCACATCTACCTCTTTTCCACCCCTTCTTCCAGCTTCCATTCCTTTTTTTTGCAGGGCTGTCGCAGCATGGCGTCTGTGGATCGCACGTGTGCGAAGCGGCAGCCGGAGAGAACTGCAGTCACGTCGGGTGAAAACATGGGCCGTGAGCGGTTTGTTTCTGGGGCAGACCGTCTCTGTAGATATTGCTACTCAGACACGTGCCTCTACCAGTCACATTTCTCTAGCGGAAATCATCAGCAGCATTCCTGGGTGTCAACGGTCGACACGCTTTTTCCAGACCTGTGGGCCATATGCACGTCCAGCTGTTTGTGACAATGGAATCCTAGCAGATTATCTGCTCCATGTGCTTTTTTCATGCTCAAGCCTGTGACCTGCATTCTGCTTTAAGGACGTGGTGGTGAGTTCCTTGCTGTTTCTAGTGTCAAGCCCTCTCCAAAGGAAATGGGCCACCTGACAGCAAAGCGGGGTGTCGCAAGCCACTGACGTAGCACATCGCATTGGAGCCTTGCACCCAAGACATGCCATGCAATCTTCACAGGTATGTTTTCGCGTGCCATTTGAACATTGGGACGAGAAAGAGAAGCTTTTTTTTTTCTTTCTTTTTGTTTTTTTTTCCTCCACGACAACGGAAAGTGAGCTGAGTTGGGGTCTTTGCGGGGAAACTGCTGCAAGCCAACCACATCGAGGTGCCCGAAAATTCGGGTGAATTGTCTCGCGCCGATTTGCAGCGCAACGACAGCGACTGGAGAACTGAAGCGCCACCATAGCAAAGACATAGAGCGCTTGGAGTGAGAGCCGCCATGTGAAGGTTCGAAAGCACCATGCCAAAGGCATGGACACTAGGAGGGAAAGCTGGCAACCGCAGACTTGCAAGCGCCATGGTCAAGACATAGAGCGCTTGGAATGAGACCATTTCAAGGCTGAAAATCCCAATGCCAAAGGCATAGCGCGGCAGGAGTGAAAGCTGGAAACCGCAGACTTGCAAGCGCCATGTCGAAGACAAAGCGCTTGGAAGACATGGGCGGTCCAGAGACCCCATTTAGAAGACATCCAGGGATACAACGCTAGATAGACAAGATATCTCCCCAAGAATCTTCCCACACCCCACCTCCAAAACATCACCTCCCCAAGAATTTTCCCACACCCCACCTCCAAAACATCACCTGACCCCCCTGGTATATTATTATAATTCCCAAACGGGGTATGCGGTCCCGCTCCTATAAATTCACAGGTAAAGTGGTCCCGCCGACGGCGGGACCTGTCCCGCCTGCAACCTGGAATCGTGGGAATTCCCACATTTTGCGGTCCCGCCGCGGTCCCGCTGCGGTCCCGCCTATAGTAATTGCGTACTGTCGCGCGCACCAGCAACAGCAGCTTTAAGACATTACCCCCATGCACATCCTTCCCATTCCATCATTTGCAGCGGCCATGTTCCCACATCACATCTACCTCTTTTCCACCCTTTCTTCCAGCTTCCATTCCTTTTTTTTGCAGTGCTGTCGCAGCATGGCGTCTGTGGATCGCACGTGTGCGAAGCGGCAGCCGGAGAGAACTGCAGTCACGTCGGTGAAAACATGGGCCGTGAGCGGTTTTGTTTCTGGGGCAGACCGTCTCTGTAGATATTGCTACTCAGACACGTGCCTCTACCAGTCACATTTCTCTAGCGGAAATCATCAGCAGCATTCCTGGTGTCAACGGTCGACACGCTTTTTCCAGACCTGTGGGCCATATGCACGTCCAGCTGTTTGTGACAATGGAATCCTAGCAGACTATCTGCTCCATGTGCTTTTTTCATGCTCAAGCCTGTGACCTGCATTCTGCTTTAATGACGTGGTGGTGAGTTCCTTGCTGTTTCTAGTGTCAAGCCCTCTCCAAAGGAAATGGGCCACCTGACAGCAAAGCGGGGTGTCGCAAGCAACTGACGTAGCACATCGCATTGGAGCCTTGCACCCAAGACATGCCATGCAGACAGGATGTTTCCGCATTGCACTTGGGCCGAGCCATGAGATCCTCCACGACACGGAAGCGTGCTGCGTGCGGGTCGTTGCGGGAACTGCTGCAAGCCAACCAGCTCGAGGTGCCGAAATTTCGGGGTGAATTGTCTCGCGCCGACTTTGCAGCGCAACGACAGCGCCTGGAGAACTGAAGCGCCATGCCAAGGACATAGAGCGCTTGGAGTGAGAGCGGCCATGTGAAGGTTCGAAAGCACCATGCCAAAGGCATGGACACTAGGAGGGAAAGCTGGCAACCGCAGACTTGCAAGCGCCATGGTCAAGACATAGAGCGCTTGGAATGAGACCATGTCAAGGCTGAAAATCCCAATGCCAAAGGCATAGCGCGGCAGGAGTGAAAGCTGGAAACCGCAGACTTGCAAGCGCCATGTCGAAGACAAAGCGCTTGGAAGACATGCGCGGTCCAGAGACCCCATTTAGAAGACATCCAGGGATACAACGCTAGATAGACAAGATATCTCCCCAAGAATCTTCCCACACCCCACCTCCAAAACATCACCTCCCCAAGAATCTTCCCACACCCCACCTCCAAAACATCACCTGACCCCCCTGGTATATTATTATAATTCCCCAAACGGGGTATGCGGTCCCGCTCCTATAAATTCACAGGTAAAGTGGTCCCGCCGACGGCGGGACCGGTCCCGCCTGCAACCTGGAATCGTGGGAATTCCCACATTTTGCGGTCCCGCCGCGGTCCCGCTGCGGTCCCGCCTATAGTAATTGCGTACTGTCGCGCGCAGCAGCAACAGCAGCTTTAAGACATTACCCCCATGCACATCCTCCCATTCCATCATTTGCAGCGGCCATGTTCCCACATCACATCTACCTCTTTTCCACCCCTTCTTCCAGCTTCCATTCCTTTTTTTTGCAGTGCTGTCGCAGCATGGCGTCTGTGGATCGCACGTGTGCGAAGCGGCAGCCGGAGAGAACTGCAGTCACGTCTGGTGAAAACATGGGCCGTGAGCGGTTTTGTTTCTGGGGCAGACCGTCTCTGTAGATATTGCTACTCAGACACGTGCCTCTACCAGTCACATTTCTCTAGCGGAAATCATCAGCAGCATTCCTGGGTGTCAACGGTCGACACGCTTTTTCCAGACCTGTGGGCCATATGCACGTCCAGCTAGAAGACTATCTGCTCCATGTGCTTTTTTCATGCTCAAGCCTGTGACCTGCATTCTGCTTTAAGGACGTGGTGGTGAGTTCCTTGCTGTTTCTAGTGTCAAGCCCTCTCCAAGGAAATGGGCCACCTGACAGCAAAGCGGGGTGTCGCAAGCAACTGACGTAGCACATCGCATTGGAGCCTTGCACCCAAGACATGCCATGCAAACAGGATTTTTCCGCATTGCACTTGGGCCGAGCCATGAGATCCTCCACGACACGGAAGCGTGCTGCGTGCGGGTCGTTGCGGGAACTGCTGCAAGCCAACCAGCCGATCTCTTCGGTGCCGAATCCTTTCGTGGCGGCGAGAGGAAGCGTTGGGCATCTCGCGCGACATTTTGCCAGCGCAACGACAGCGCCTGGAGAACTGAAGCGCCATGCCAAAGACATAGAGCGCTTGGAGTGAGAGCGGCCATGTGAAGGTTCGAAAGCACCATCCCAAAGGCATGGACACTAGGAGGGAAAGCTGGCAACCGCAGACTTGCAAGCGCCATGGTCAAGACATAGAGCGCTTGGAATGAGACCATGTCAAGGCTGAAAATCCCCATGCCAAAGGCATAGCGCGGCAGGAGTGAAAGCTGGAAACCGCAGACTTGCAAGCGCCATGTCGAAGACAAAGCGCTTGGAAGACATGCGCGGTCCAGAGACCCCATTTAGAAGACATCCAGGAATACAACGCTAGATAGACAAGATATCTCCCCAAGAATCTTCCCACAAAAAAACCCCACCTCCAAACACAAGGAATTTCGACCTTCCCAAATCTTCCCCCAAGGCTTGAGGGGAAAACGCGCCGACCTCCAAGAACATCACCTGACCCCCCCCTGTTATATTATTATAATCCCCAACGGGGTATGCGGTCCCGCTCCTATAAATTCACAGGTAAGTGGTCCCGCCGACGGCGGGACCGGTCCCGCCTGCAACCTGGAATCGTGGGAATTCCCACATTTTGCGGTCCCGCCGCGGTCCCGCTGCGGTCCCGCCTATAGTAATTGCGTACTGTCGCGCGCAGGAGCAACAGCAGCTTTAAGACATTACCCCCATGCACATCCTTCCCATTCCATCATTTGCAGCGGCCATGTTCCCACATCACATCTACCTCTTTTCCACCCCTTCTTCCAGCTTCCATTCCTTTTTTTTGCCGTGCTGTCGCAGCATGGCGTCTGTGGATCGCACGTGTGCGAAGCGGCAGCCGGAGAGAACTGCAGTCACGTCGGGTGAAAACATGGGCCGTGAGCGGTTTTGGTTCTGGGGCAGACCGTCTCTGTAGATATTGCTACTCAGACACGTGCCTCTACCAGTCACATTTCTCTAGCGGAAATCATCAGCAGCATTCCTGGGTGTCAACGGTCGACACGCTTTTTCCAGACCTGTGGGCCATATGCACGTCCAGCTGTTTGTGACAATGGAATCCTAGCAGCCTATCTGCTCCATGTGCTTTTTTCATGCTCAAGCCTGTGACCTGCATTCTGCTTTAAGGACGTGGTGGTGAGGTCCTTGCTGTTTCTAGTGTCAAGCCCTCTCCAAAGGAAATGGGCCACCTGACAGCAAAGCGGGGTGTCGCAAGCAACTGACGTAGCACATCGCATTGGAGCCTTGCACCCAAGACATGCCATGCAGACAGGATGTTTCCGCATTGCACTTGGGCCGCGCCATGAGATCCTCCACGACACGGAAGCGTGCTGCGTGCGGGTCGTTGCGGGAACTGCTGCAAGCCAACCAGCTCGAGGTGCCGAAATTTCGGGGTGAATTGTCTCGCGACGACTTTGCAGCGCAACGACAGCGCCTGGAGAACTGAAGCGCCATGCCAAAGACATAGAGCGCTTGGAGTGAGAGCGGCCATGTGAAGGTTCGAAAGCACCATGCCAAAGGCATGGAAACTAGGAGGGAAAGCTGGCAACCGCAGACTTGCAAGCGCCATGGTCAAGACATAGAGCGCTTGGAATGAGACCATGTCAAGGCTGAAAATCCCAATGCCAAAGCCATAGCGCGGCAGGAGTGAAAGCTGGAAACCGCAGACTTGCAAGCGCCATGTCGAAGACAAAGCGCTTGGAAGACATGCGCGGTCCAGAGACCCCATTTAGAAGACATACAGGGATACAACGCTAGATAGACAAGATATCTCCCCAAGAATCTTCCCACACCCCACCTCCAAAACATCACCTCCCCAAGAATCTTCCCACACCCCACCTCCAAAACATCACCTGACACCCCCTGGTATATTATTATAATTCCCAAACGGGGTATGCGGTCCCGCTCCTATAAATTCACAGGTAAAGTGGTCCCGCCGACGGCGGGACCGGTCCCGCCTGCAAACTGGAATCGTGGGAAGTGGGAATACCAAACACATTTTTGCGGTCCGCCGCGGGCCGACTGGAGGTCCGACTATAGTAAGTGAGTAAAGTTTTTTTTTTTTTTTTTTTTTTTTTTTTCTTTTTTTTTTTTTTTTTTTTTTTTTTTTTTTTTTTTTTTCTTTTTTTTTTTTTCTTTTTTTTTTTTTTCTAGCGCGCCAGCCGCAAAACAGCAGCTTTAAGACATTACCCCCATGCACATCCTTCCCATTCCATCATTTGCAGCGGGCATGTTCCCACATCACATCTACCTCTTTTCCACCCCTTCTTCCAGCTTCCATTCCTTTTTTTTGCAGTGCTGTCGCAGCATGGCGTCTGTGGATCGCACGTGTGCGAAGCGGCAGCCGGAGAGAACTGCAGTCACGTCGGGTGAAACATGGGCCGTGAGCGGTTTTGTTTCTGGGGCAGACCGTCTCTGTAGATATTGCTACTCAGACACGTGCCTCTACCAGTCACATTTCTCTAGCGGAACTCATCAGCAGCATTCCTGGGTGTCAACGGTCGACACGCTTTTTCCAGACCTGTGGGCCATATGCACGTCCAGCTGTTTGTGACAATGGAATCCTAGCAGACTATCTGCTCCATGGGCTTTTTTCATGCTCAAGCCTGTGACCTGCATTCTGCTTTAAGGACGTGGTGGTGAGTTCCTTGCTGTTTCTAGTGTCAAGCCCTCTCCAAAGGAAATGGGCCACCTGACAGCAAAGCGGGTTGTCGCAAGCAACTGACGTAGCACATCGCATTGGAGCCTTGCACCCAAGACATGCCATGCAAACAGGATGTTTCCGCATTGCACTTTGGGCCGAGACATGAGATCCTCCACGACACGGAAGCGTGCTGCGTGCGGGTCGTTGCGGGAACTGCTGCAAGCCAACCAGCTCGAGGTGCCGAAATTTCGGGGTGAATTGTCTCGCGCCGACTTTGCAGCGCAACGACAGCGCCTGGAGAACTGAAGCGCCATGCCAAAGACATAGAGCGCTTGGAGTGAGAGCGGCCATGTGAAGGTTCGAAAGCACCATGCCAAAGGCAGGGACACTAGGAGGGAAAGCTGGCAACCGCAGACTTGCAAGCGCCATGGTCAAGACATAGAGCGCTTGGAATGAGACCATGTCAAGGCTGAAAATCCCAATGCCAAAGGCATAGCGCGGCAGGAGGGAAAGCTGGAAACCGCAGACTTGCAAGCGCCATGTCGAAGACAAAGCGCTTGGAAGACATGCGCGGGCCAGAGACCCCATTTAGAAGACATCCAGGGATACAACGCTAGATAGACAAGATATCTCCCCAAGAATCTTCCCACACCCCACCTCCAAAACATCACCTCCCCAAGAATCTTCCCACACCCCACCTCCAAAACATCACCTGACCCCCCCTGGTATATTATTATAATTCCCAAACGGGGTATGCGGTCCCGCTCATATAAATTCACAGGTAAAGTGGTCCCGCCGACGGCGGGACCGGTCCCGCCTGCAACCTGGAATCGTGGGAATTCCCCCATTTTGCGGTCCCGCCGCGGGCCCGCTGCGGTCCCGCCTATAGTAATTGCGTACTGTCGCGCGCAGCAGCAACAGCAGCTTTAAGACATTACCCCATGCACATCCTTCCCATTCCATCATTTGCAGCGGCCATGTTCCCACATCACATCTACCTCTTTTCCACCCCTTCTTCCAGCTTCCATTCCTTTTTTTTGCAGTGCTGTCGCAGCATGGCGTCTGTGGATCGCACGTGTGCGAAGCGGCAGCCGGAGAGAACTGCAGTCACGTCGGGTGAAAACATGGGCCGTGAGCGGTTTGTTTCTGGGGCAGACCGTCTCTGTAGATATTGCTACTCAGACACGTGCCTCTACCAGTCACATTTCTCTAGCGGAAATCATCAGCAGCATTCCTGGGTGTCAACGGTCGACACGCTTTTTTCAGACCTGTGGGCCATATGCACGTCCAGCTAGCAGACTATCTGCTCCATGTGCTTTTTTCATGCTCAAGCCTGTGACCTGCATTCTGCTTTAAGGACGTGGTGGTGAGTTCCTTGCTGTTTCTAGTGTCAAGCCCTCTCCAAAGGAAATGGCCACCTGACAGCAAAGCGGGGTGTCGCAAGCAACTGACGTAGCACATCGCATTGGAGCCTTGCACCCAAGACATGCCATGCAAACAGGATGTTGCCGCATTGCACTTGGGCCGAGCCATGAGATCCTCCACGACACGGAAGCGTGCTGCGTGCGGGTCGTTGCGGGAACTGCTGCAAGCCAACCAGCTCGAGGTGCCGAAATTTCGGGGTGAATTGTCTCGCGCCGACTTTGCAGCGCAACGACAGCGCCTGGAGAACTGAAGCGCCATGCCAAGGACATAGAGCGCTTGGAGTGAGAGCGGCCATGTGAAGGTTCGAAAGCACCATGCCAAAGGCATGGACACTAGGAGGGAAAGCTGGCAACCGCAGACTTGCAAGCGCCATGGTCAAGACATAGAGCGCTTGGATTGAGACCATGTCAAGGCTGAAAATCCCAATGCCAAAGGCATAGCGCGGCAGGAGTGAAAGCTGGAAACCGCAGACTTGCAAGCGCCATGTCGAAGACAAAGCGCTTGGAAGACATGCGCGGGCAGAGACCCAGGGAGCCAAGAAGCCAGGAGAGGGGGCAACAGAACAATAGTCCAGACCCTAAACAGGACCTCCACAAACAATGCTTCCACACCTCATCCAGCAACCCAACCCACAAAACCACCCCCCCCCCCCCCCCCCCCCCCCCCCCAAACACAACAACGCTAGATAGACAAGATATCTCCCCAAGAATCTTCCCACACCCCACCTCCAAAACATCACCTCCCCAAGAATCTTCCCACACCCCACCTCCAAAACATCACCTGACCCCCTGGTATATTATTATAATTCCCAAACGGGGTATGCGGTCCCGCTCCTATAAATTCACAGGTAAAGTGGTCCCGCCGACGGCGGGACCGGTCCCGCCTGCAACCTGGAATCGTGGGAATTCCCACATTTTGCGGTCCCGCCGCGGTCCCGCTGCGGTCCCGCCTATAGTAATTGCGTACTGTCGCGCGCAGCAGCAACAGCAGCTTTAAGACATTACCCCCATGCACATCCTTCCCATTCCATCATTTGCAGCGGCCATGTTCCCACATCACCTCTACCTCTTTTCCACCCCTTCTTCCAGCTTCCATTCCTTTTTTTTGCAGTGCTGTCGCAGCATGGCGTCTGTGGATCGCACGTGTGCGAAGCGGCAGCCGGAGAGAACTGCAGTCACGTCGGGGGAAAACATGGGCCGTGAGCGGTTTTGTTTCTTGGGCAGACCGTCTCTGTAGATATTGCTACTCAGACACGTGCCTCTACCAGTCACATTTCTCTAGCGGAAATCATCAGCAGCATTCCTGGGTGTCAACGGCCGACACGCTTTTTCCAGACCTGTGGGCCATATGCACGTCCAGCTAGCAGACTATCTGCTCCATGTGCTTTTTTCATGCTCAAGCCTGTGACCTGCATTCTGCTTTAAGGACGTGGTGGTGAGTTCCTTGCTGTTTCTAGTGTCAAGCCCTCTCCAAAGGAAATGGGCCACCTGACAGCAAAGCGGGGTGTCGCAAGCAACTGAAGTAGCACATCGCATTGGAGCCTTGCACCCAAGACATGCCATGCAAACAGGATGTTTCCGCATTGCACTTGGGCCGAGCCATGAGATCCTCCACGACACGGAAGCGTGCTGCGTGCGGGTCGTTGCGGGAACTGCTGCAAGCCAACCAGCTCGAGGTGCCGAAATTTCGGGTGAATTGTCTCGCGCCGACTTTGCAGCGCAACGACAGCGCCTGGAGAACTGAAGCGCCATGCCAAAGACATAGAGCGCTTGGAGTGAGAGCGGCCATGTGAAGGTTCGAAAGCACCATGCCAAAGGCATGGACACTAGGAGGGAAAGCTGGCAACCGCAGACTTGCAAGCGTCATGGTCAAGACATAGAGCGCTTGGAATGAGACCATGTCAGTCTGAAATCCCATGCCAAAGCATTATCGCGGCAGGAGTGAAAGCTGGAAACCGCAGACTTGTAAAGCGCCATGCGAGACAAAGCGCTGGAAGACGCGCGGTTCAGAGAGCCCCATTTATAACGACATCCAGGGATACTACGCAGATAGCCAAAATCTCCCCGCTCTCCCCTCCCCCAAAGAATCTTACCCACCCAACCCACCTCCAAACATCCCCAATCCCCAAGAATCTTCGCCCAACCCCACCTCCAAAACAAATCACCTGACCCCCCTGGTATATTATTATTATTTTATACCTTATGATGTCTTTAATTTTACCCAATTCCCAACTGGTAATGCGGGTCCCGCCCTATAAATTCACAGGTAAAGTGTCCCGCCGGCTGCGGCGGGACCCGGTCCCGCCTGCAACCTGGCATTCGGGGGGAATCCCCAATTTTTGCGGTCCCGCCGCGGTCCCGGTGGGGTCCCGCCTATAGTAATTGCGTACTGTCGCGCGCAGCAGCAACAGCAGCTTTAAGACATTACCCCCATGCACATCCTTCCCATTCCATCATTTGCAGCCGCCATGTTCCCACATCACATCTACCTCTTTTCCACCCCTTCTTCCAGCTTCCATTCCTTTTTTTTGCAGTGCTGTCGCAGCATGGCGTCTGTGGATCGCACGTGTGCGAAGCTGCAGCCGGAGAGAACTGCAGTCACGTCGGGTGAAAACATGGGCCGTGAGCGGTTTTGTTTCTGGGGCAGACCGTCTCTGTAGATATTGCTACTCAGACACGTGCCTCTACCAGTCACATTTCTCTAGCGGAAATCATCAGCAGCATTCCGGGGTGTCAACGGTCGACACGCTTTTTCCAGACCTGTGGGCCATATGCACGTCCAGCTAGCAGACTATCTGCTCCATGTGCTTTTTTCATGCTCAAGCCTGTGACCTGCATTCCGCTTTAAGGACGTGGTGGTGAGTTCCTTGCTGTTTCTAGTGTCAAGCCCTCTCCAAAGGAAATGGGCCACCTGCATCTAATGCGTGGTGTCGCTGAAGCAACTGACGTAGCACATACAATCGCAATTGGGAGCCCTTGTCCCCCAAACATGCCATGCAAACGGATGTTTCCGCATTTGCACTTGGGCCGAGCCCATGAGATCCTCCACGACACACGGAATCGTGCTCGTGCGGGTCGTTGCGGGACTGCTGCAAGCCAACCATCATCGAGGTGCCGAAAATTTCGGGGTGTAATTGTCTCGCGCCGACTTTGCAACGGGGCAACGACAAGCGCCTGGGAACTGAATGCGCCATGCCAAAGAACATAGAGCGCTTGGATTGAGCGGCCATGTGAAGTGGTTCGAAAGCACCATGCCAACAGGCCTGGACACTAGGAGGGAAAGGCTGGCAAACCGCAGACTTGCAAGCGCCATGGTCAGGACATAGAGCGCTTGGAATGAGACCATGTCAAGGCTGAAAATCCCAATGCCAAAGGCATAGCGCGGCAGGAGTGAAAGCTGGAAACCGCAGACTTGCAAGCGCCATGTCGAAGACAAAGCGCTTGGAAGACATGCGCGGTCCAGAGACCCCATTTAGAAGACATCCAGGGATACAACGCTAGATAGACAAGAGATCTCCCCAAGAATCTTCCCACACCCCACCTCCAAAACATCACCTCCCCAAGAATCTTCCCACACCCCACCTCCAAAACATCACCTGACCCCCCCTGGTATATTATTATAATTCCCAAACGGGGTATGCGGTCCCGCTCCTATAAATTCACAGGGAAAGTGGTCCCGCCGACGGCGGGACCCGTCCCGCCTGCAACCTGGAATCGTGGGAATTCCCAACATTTTGACGTGTCCCGCCGCGGTCCACGCTTCGGTCCCCGCCTATGTAATTGCGTACCCGTCCGCGCGCAGCGCAAACAGCTTTA
Source organism: Cladocopium goreaui (assembly GCA_947184155.2). NCBI lineage: Eukaryota > Dinophyceae > Suessiales > Symbiodiniaceae > Cladocopium > Cladocopium goreaui. The sequence continues at coordinate 26,426 of CAMXCT020006811.1, forward strand.
AGACATATTACCCCCATGGCCAATCCTTCCCATTCCATCATATTTCAGCGTCCATGTTCCCACATCACATCTACCTCTTTTCCACCCCTCTTCCATCTTCACTTTCCTTTTTTTTGCAGTGCTGTCGTCAGCATGGCGTCTTGGATCGCGCACGTGTGGCGAAGCGGCAGCCGGAGAGCAACGGCAGGTCACGTCTGGTGAAACATGGGCCCGTTGAGCGGTTTGGCGTTTCTTGGGCAGAACCTCTCTGTAGATATTGCTACTCAGACAACGCCTCTACCAATCACATTTTCTCTAGCGGAAATCATCAAGCAGCATTCCTGGTGTCAAAAAACGGTCCGACCACGCTTATTCCAGACTGTGGGCCATATGCACGTCCAGCTAGCAGACTATCTGCTCCATGTGCTTTTTTCATGCTCAAGCCTGTGACCTGCATTCTGCTTTAAGGACGTGGTGGTGAGTTCCTTGCTGTTTCTAGTGTCAAGCCCTCTCCAAAGGAAATGGGCCACCTGACAGCAAAGCGGGTGTCGCAAGCAACTGACGTAGCACATCGCATTGGAGCCTTGCACCCAAGACATGCCATGCAGACAGGATGTTTCCGCATTGCACTTGGGCCGAGCCATGAGATCCTCCACGACACGGAAGCGTGCTGCGTGCGAGTCGTTGCGGGAACTGCTGCAAGCCAACCAGCTCGAGGTGCCGAAATTTCGGGGTGAATTGTCTCGCGCCGACTTTGCAGCGCAACGACAGCGCCTGGAGACTGAAGCCCATGCCAACTACATAGGCGGCTTGGAGGAAGATCGGACCCATGTGAGGTTCGAAAGCAACCATGCCAAAAGCATGGACACTAGGATGGAAAGCTAGCTGGCAACCGCAGACTTTTGCAAGCGCCGATGGATCAAGACATATAGCGCTTGAGACAATGAATACCATTCAAGGCCAGAAAATCCCAATGCCAAAGGCATAGCGAGCGCGAGTCAGTGAAGTGAAAGCTTGAAAACCGCAGACTTGCAAGCGTCCATGTCGAGACAAAGCTCTTGGAAGACATGCGCGTCGGGGGATCCAGACGACCCCATTTATAATACATCCAGGGATACAACGCTAGATAACAACGATTCTCCCCAAGATCTTCCCACACCCCCACTCCAAACATCAACCTCCCCAAGATCTCTTCCCACACCCCACCTCCAAAACATCACCTGACTCACCTGACCCCCCTGGTATATTTATTATCATTCCAAACGGGGTAATGCGGTCCCGCTCCTATAAATTCCCAGGAAAAGGGGCCCCGCCGGGGGGGGGCCGGGCCCCGCCTGCACCCTGGAATCGTGGAAATCCCCACTTTTTGCGTCCCCGCCGCGGTCCCGCTGCGGTCCCGCCTATAGTAATTGCGTACTGTCGCGCGCAGCAGCAACAGCAGCTTTAAGACATTACCCCCATGCACATCCTTCCCATTCCATCATTTGCAGCGGCCATGTTCCCACATCACATCTACCTCTTTTCCACCCCTTCTTCCAGCTTCCATTCCTTTTTTTTGCAGTGCTGTCGCAGCATGGCGTCTGTGGATCGCACGTGTGCGAAGCGGCAGCCGGAGAGAACTGCAGTCACGTCGGGTGAAAACATGGGCCGTGAGCGGTTTTGTTTCTGGGGCAGACCGTCTCTGTAGATATTGCTACTCAGACACGTGCCTCTACCAGTCACATTTCTCTAGCGGAAATCATCAGCAGCATTCCTGGGTGTCAACGGTCGACACGCTTTTTCCAGACCTGTGGGCCATATGCACGTCCAGCTGTTTGTGACAATGGAATCCTAGCAGACTATCTGCTCCATGTGCTTTTTTCATGCTCAAGCCTGTGACTGCATTCTGCTTTAAGGACGTGGTGGTGAGTTCCTTGCTGTTTCTAGTGTCAAGCCCTCTCCAAAGGAAATGGGCCACCTGACAGCAAAGCGGGGTGTCGCAAGCAACTGACGTAGCACATCGCATTGGAGCCTTGCACCCAAGACATGCCATGCAAACAGGATGTTTCCGCATTGCACTTGGGCCGAGCCATGAGATCCTCCACGACACGGGAGCGTGCTGCGTGCGGGTCGTTGCGGGAACTGCTGCAAGCCAACCAGCTCGAGGTGCCGAAATTTCGGGGTGAATTGTCTCGCGCCGACTTTGCAGCGCAACGACAGCGCCTGGAGAAATGCACCTTGTCTCCGAGTGACACTCAGAAGCTGCGAGACATCATTGACCTCTATGAGGTGCCTCACCTGTTTGTCGGGTGCTAAAGACTGCGACCCGTTGTTCGGGTCACTTTTCACATTTCTCACCCTGCTGCGACTTGCTCAGCCGTCCTGGTTGGTGCTACCATTCGCTGGGTTTGCACGGCCTTCTGGTTCACACTGTTTCTAATCAGCTTTGCAGGGCGTTGCAGCAGCAGACGAAGCTGGTGCAGCAGCATCGACCCAAGAGGATGTGGATATGGCAGCAGCCCCAGGACCAGGTCAGACCGCAAGTAGTTGCCATTCTGTCCCTGCATCCGGGACGGTGCTTTCCGGAGGGTAAGAGACCTAGAGCAGTGGATGGACATGACATGCATCAGTGACAGTAGGCAAGCCTCAGCCTTGCATGCACATGGGAGAGACTGAACCAGAAGGGGTATAGTCATGAGTCCTAGTCGCACCCACTTCATTGTTGCACATTTTTCACAGGTGATGCCCGCCCTTTTCGTCTTCGAGCACGAGCAGTGTTGGTAACCTACAATTCCTTGCAGCTGCAGCTGGCGGATTTCGATGAGTTCCTTACTTGGCTTGCAACGTGTGAGTGGGTCGGCAAATGGAGTGCCACGATGGAATCAAGTTTGCGTTCGGAGGATGCTGGCCGTCTACATATTCATTGCTTCCTGGAATTCGCCCGCCCCGTCGACTGGCAATCATGCACGGCGCTCCGTTTCAAGGGCATTCAGCCCAATCTTTCCCCATGTCGGGCACGGGGCGCACGCTGGCGAGATGCGGCAGACCAAGGACATTTTTACGTTTGGGCTGCAAAGGTGCATCTCCGTTGGGTTACCTTGTAACGACATTCTATCTCATGTTGAAAGTTGCAGTTCATGTAGGCCACCTTTGTCACTAATCCGATCGTGTGGCAGCAGCATGACGTAGCTTCTAGTTGATCATCAGTAGACCTGGCAGCTTTGCAGCAGATCGTGTTTGCAGTCAAACATTTTGTAGGCCACCTTGGTCTGGGCACCCACGAGCCTGATTTGGATGAACTGAACTCATTGGACCGCTATCTACGTGGTTGGTCTTGCATAGGCAATCCTTCTTCTTTGTACGCATTGATTCAAGATTTATCACTATCGATATATCGAAATATATCTCTGCATATAAACATATATATGTGGTGATCCATCTGAAGGTCCTGATAACGAGTTTCAATTGCAAACACAGTTCATTTGTGCTGGGACCCCGCGCGAAAGTTTGTTTGCGAAACAGAAACTGTTTGCTTCGCGAAAGTGTCGCGAACGGTGGCTAGAATGCATCATCCTCATTGTCTACAGTACCGCTTGTTAAGGGCTACCACCGCCTCCCTGCTGTCGGGGGTCCGGCAGGAGACTGGGACCGCACATTGGCTTTTCCCTTCATAGGTAGCAGCCAGCTTCCGAAGGTCACGCTTCGCCAGAGCCAAATACCATGGTGGCCAAGCACATCCTTGCACCTGCCGCTGGTCCTGCCTAACGTTGCTTTCTGAAGTCTCAAGAAACAACCGCGAAATGCAGCAGCCAAGCTTCGAACAGGGACACTTTGCAAGAGCCAAACACCAAGGCACCTGGTGTTTGCTTTTCCTTTGCCGCCCCCCCGTGCTCCTGGCTGTGGTCTGCGGAGACAAGTCTTTGCACGACAGTTGCACGCAAGTGCTGCAAAAGACTAGGTAAAGTTAAAGGGCATTTTGAAGGGCGTGGCCCAGTAAGCCTTGCTAAAAAAGTTCCTCAGCAGCAAGAACCTGTTCGCGAAGGGGATTCCGTGATGCTAGCACAATGTTTGCAAGGCTATGAAGCACTTTTCCGTGCTAATTTGGTGTGATTTGGCCTGTGCCGATTGAATCTTCATAAGCGGAGTTATTGCTCAACATGGGTTGCGCGAAAGATACACATGCAGTTCGCGAAGGATGCGCGAAAGAAACTTTTTGCTTCGCGATAAATGGCCGTTTGCAGAGACAGGAATTGACAGCAAGCGGCATATGTAGATTGTTTCGTCGCCAGCATCACATCTAATCTAATTGTCTGGACCCACCACCAGATCATTTCCTCGGCTGACATGCCTTGAGTGCTGGGTGGAATTCACCCGGGCGATCTGTGCAGGTAGGAACCCATTTCGTTGCCAACAGCTCCTACGAGGCGTTCAAGGACTACACAGTGCAGGGCAGATGGCTGGATGCGCTGTGGAGTGGGCACAAGCTTTCTCATCAGCAGTACCTGCAGTACGCGTGCCTGGGTTAAGCAGCATTGTTTTCATTCCGGAGATACATCAGGGTCCACATTTATTGGACGCTCCATGGCTGCATGGCGATCAGCATATGTAGATATATAGAGACATTTTTCGAGAGATTTAGATACACACGCACACACACACATATATATATATCTCTTCGAGACAGATCTATACAAAGATATGTCTTTCTATATCTATCTATGGATATATATATATCTATTTATATATATATATACATGGACCCAGGGGTGCGGATGCCAAAGACTCACTTTAGGCGGTGTCATTGCAGTTGACTTGTCAATAGCTGTTTATCGATCCCCCTTGATTGAAGCTCTATATGGAATGGAAGAACCCATGTCCGGATGAAATGATTAAACCCATACTATAAATGTTTCTTTATCATATTTTATGTGGTCTGGAATATGGGTACCATAATATACAAGTAATAAAGTGGGATGGAGAAACCTTAAAATTCAACGAGGTCTGCATACCACTATGTATAAACACATATGCGCACGAAAACATGATCAGAATTCCTTGTCCCGATTCTGCTGGGGCGCGAACGGTTCGCGAAAGGGTGGCGTGCGGGCAGTTTTCGGGTACCAGAATATTGACCAACTCCGAAAAGATTTGTATGAAATGGAACATAACATAAACCCAATGTGAATTTCAGTGGGACCACTTCATAGCAGGTCCATTTCATAGAATAGGGAACGTCACAAACACCTATGTTGTTTATAAAAGTGCTGCTTCGAGTCTGATAACGTGTCCGAACATAAGCAATAATTTGGCCGTAACATATCTTCAGATACCTTCAAATATCCCCCTTGGAATTTCCTCTACAGAATCAAGAACGTTGGGTCCTGGAAAATGGTGCGTTTTAACCCCCTGCTTTGTTTAGGGGTACCTACCCAGTGTCAACGCTTTCAATTGTATAGAGGACCTTGGGGCCTCTGATTCTATAGAGATTTCATGTTGAATACAGCACTGAGTCCTAGTCAGCAGAAAGCCTTAGCCACTGCGATTCTATAGTTGGATCTGTTCTCTTTGGGTGTATGTCATGTTCTTCAATTCTATAGAGAAGTATTGGCAGAACAAATTTCCCACAACAATTCGTTCATCATCATTGATCATCCTTGTATATAATCGAAGAGGTTGACAGTGAAGACTTGGAGCCTTTGAGCTCTATAAAATTGGGAATGCATAAGGTAAGGTAGGCAAGAGCAACTGGAGCATTCAGGTCAGCTGTCAATGAATGACACTTGGGGAGCCTGATTTTATAGAAGGCCAACTAACCCCCCCAACCAAAAAACGGCTCTACGAGAGTGACTTGGGGGCAGCGATTCTAAAGAGATTGTCAACTTGAAAATACCTTGGGGTCTCTGATTCTATAGATGCATTTTCAGAAAGAGGGCCAATGTCTCCAGAATTATCACTATAAAAGTGTCAACACCGTGTGCAGCAGGTTGCAGGTGCGCTTGGGCTATATCACCCGCAAACGCGCTGTGGAAGCAGTCATGCAGCAGGAGAGCGAAAGTCGCCTCCGACGTGAGCAGGCCGAAGTGGTGGCTCAGCTCCAGCCATTGCAAAAGCCATTTTTGCCAGAAGTGGTTGCCCGAGTCGAAGACTGGGCCAAACCGTATTCCATTTTAGATTCTCGGTACAAATTTCTTGTGCTCCGGGCGCCTTCGCGCGCTGGCAAAAGCACCTTGGCAAAATGCCTCCCTTTCGTTTTGCCGACGTATATCCAGAAGCCTCCTTTCATTCAAACTGTCCAGGGTGCCACGGCCGCTGAGTTACAACATTACGACAGAGATTCTCACGGCTTTATCCTGTTCGACAATTGCAATTCTATGTCTTTTGTGCTATCTCAGCGGGCCTTATTTCAGGCAAACCCAGACTTTCATCGCTTAGGCCAGTCACAGACGAACATATTCTCATATCAGGTTTATTTATTCAGGGTCCCCATTGTGATCACCATAGATGAATCAACTGACTGGGATGAGGACGAACCATGGATTCGCGAGAATCAGCATTTGGTGCAGCTTACCGGCCCGTGTTATCATTTGGAGTAACAGCCTGCATGGGGTAGAGAAAGGCATGGCTTGGGTTAGGTTTGTGAAACCACCTGCGGGGGAGATTTGGGTCTACAGCTGCTTGAACCCTCAATGTATATATAACAAATATATATAACATATATATATAACATATATATATATATATATATAACATATATATATATATAACATATATATATATAACATATATATATAACACATATATATAACATATATATAACATATATATATAACACATATATATATAACATATATATAACATATATATATAACACATATATATATAACATATATATAACATATATATAACATATATATAACATATATATATATATATATAACATATATATATAACATATATATATAACATATATATATATAACATATATATATATAACATATATATATATAACATATATATATAATATATATAACATATATATATATAACATATATATATATAACATATATATAACATATATATATATAACATATATATATATATAACATATATATATATATAACATATATATATAACACATATATATAACATATATATATAACATATATATAACATATATATATATAACATATATATATAACATGAATATATAACATATATATATATAACATATATATAACATATATATATAACATATATATATATAACATATATATATATATATATATAACATATATATATATAACATATATATAACATATATATATAACATATATATATAACATATATATATATATATAACATATACATATATATATAACATATACATATATGTATAACATATATATATATAACATATACATATATATAACATATATATATAACATATATATATATAACATACATATATAATATATATATATAACATATATATATAACATATATATATAAAACATATACATATATATATAACATATATATATATAACATTTATATATATAACATATACATATATATATAACATATATATATAGAGGTTTTCTTTCTTTCTTCAATATGATTGAAACACCAGGCCAGGTTCCACTACCGAAAGTGGGGATCAACATCCACAGGCTGAGGCAGCTGCGGCTCAGTTGGATGCCATAATGGAGGCCCAACTGGTGCAATCTGGGGAGGGACAAGGAGGGGCTAAAAGATGATGTCTTTCTGAATGTGGAGGTGGATACCCTCTGGTTATGTCAAAATAGCTATTGAAAATGGCCCAGTTGAAATAGTGGATTTTCCCTAATTAAAAATGGTGGATCTTTCCATAGCTATGTTAATTTACCAGAGGGTAGATGAAGACTCATTTGAGCTTTTCAAGGCTCTTTTGGGTTGCTTGGACTTGTGAATACAATTTGAATGAGATCCTGCTAGGGAAAAACTGGGAATACTGCTGCAACCAACCACCATGCAAGGATATTGACCTCTGTACCTGAGCTCTTGTAGGCAAGCTGTTGTAATTCTAGATCATTAGAGTCAAAGAGGTTTGCTTATTCACAATCTACTGTATGCCCCAGATTCTTTTCCACTGATTTACCTTGCCTTTTTCTGTGGATTTGCTTTTGCATGTATGTCCTTCCAGAATTAATCTAAGTAGAAGATTCACAGGAAACTTTCGCTTTTTGAGGGGTCATTACCATTTTTTCCCGTAGATTGTAGATTATCCTTCAAACCCATCTATTTCAAAGCCATGGTAGTTATCCACTGCGACCTGTGGAGGCTGTCCGCAAGGGTGGTGGTGATAGCGCAGCAGTTTACGCCCAGGTGGGGAATGACTCTTGTTGGCTTCTGTTAATTTTGGTAAGCCCAATGCTAAATGCTAAAAGGTTTACTACTGGGTACTCTTTCTTTGGTATAATGTAAAACGACCCACCTTTCACACTTGGCTACAGGGATGCTTTTGTTTACCACATTCACAGACTAGGCATTGCATGATCTTGTCTGATAGTCGACAGCCATCGTTTCCAGACGATCACGACGGATCGCAGTCTATGGGTCACTTCACCGCGGTACCCTCCGCTAAGGATCCCCTGGGTCTCCGTCGGTGGTGTTGTGGTGTTCGACGCACCAAAAATTCATCATGGCTTGCATGGGTGGGCTGCGTGATGACATGGCGAAGTTGGTAGCGAGATTAATTTACTGAGGTTTATAAACTAAGCTGTAACTGGGTGTTTCTTTCAAGTATGGCTGACCATGGTCAACTATGGTTTTCACAATGGTTGACCATGGTTGATTTCCCTAAGTTAACTAGGGTCACCTGTGGTCAAGTCTGCAGAAAAGAGTGGTGAAATCCTCTGGGGTGCAGCTCCACCAATATATCCCAACTGATGGAGGTTCTTGCCCCAACTGCAGCCCCAGTGGCCTAGTTGGACAAGCAGATTGCATCCACCTATGCTTAACTCTGCTTAACTCTGCTTAACAATGGTTAACGATGGTTAAAGAACCCATTACTGGCGCTGGCAGTCTGCCTGCCTCGCCGGCGCGGAAGCTTCAAGGGCCTTGGGGCAACGGCTCAGCGAGCTGCTGGAGGAGATCTTGAGCCATTTGGGGGTTTCCATAAATGGGGCTACCCCCATAGCTGGATGGTTTATTTCATGGAAAATACCAACCAGAACTAGGGGTAGCCCTGTTTCAGGAAACCACCATTTGTGGGACCCAAATTGGTGCTTGAGCCATTCTCAATCTGGGTTCAACACCACTGAAGGACGCGTCCTTCCGCAGAATCAGATAAGGGAGTGGGATTCGGACTTTACCTTCATGTTTGCATCCACTAAAGCCACCACCAGGATTGTGGAAGATCTTCAATCACACACGGAAATCGCAGCCTTTCAGCTTACAGGCACCACAAGCAGCAGTAAATTCGTGGATTCAAAACATGACCTGGCATTATGCCGTCAAACAATTAGATAGTGGACCCAGACAGACATGGTCCATTGGTCTCATTTTTTTGCAAATGCATTCAAGGTGCTTGTATAGGTTGCTGCACATGGTTTCTGGCTATCTTGATTTCAAGTCATTCCAGTTACTTTCAAACTGAACGCATCCGAAAGCCCTGGGGATGTTCGTTTTTTTTTTTTATCAAAGACCAGCAGCTTTGAGTCAGGATATCTATCTTAGCTGCCTTAGCTTGACATGTTTGAAGTTCTCAACGGGATCTTGAGAAGATTGTCGTTTCACAAGCCACTTTTTCGTCCTCGTCATTGGAGGTTACAAGGAGACACAGGAAACCGCGATGTGTGGCGTTTGCGCTCGATATCCATGCAGCTGCGGGATCCTTGCAGCTGTTATAGGCTGAAGTCGAATCTGAGTCTTGCCGGTTGTTTTCCATATCCCTACTATGGGATGCTTTACACGCCCATGATTTCATAATGTTGCCCATGTTTGGTTCAACGCGTTTCCTGTGTGGAGATGTCATTTTTGTAGCTTAGATCACGATTTTGCGTGCTTCAATTCCGCATCTTTGTTGGTTGATAAGCACTTTCATTGGTTTCTTGCTCACATTATCATTTTGGTTGCTTGAATCAGCATGATCGCTGGTTCAACTAGATGCTGGGCCCCTGGGCTCAACAAAGCCGCTCAAGAGGGGGGTTCCACTTTGATCGCAGATGACCGATCGAAGAGCACGTTTTTTGGGGGGGCCCGGGGGCACCCTCTGGAAATTTCTTTCACAGCCATGGACAATGTATGAACATGGTCTATTCTTTTCGCTTCTGTGCCTATCAAAGATGATGTTTTTCCACAGCGAACTGTTAATGCACAAGAGTCACAAGAGGGTAATCCCCTGAACTCAGCCAGTGCGTGGCACCTTGCAAGATTAAAGCCTCCATATTTAGAGGCATTCTAAAGATTCTAAACTGGGGGTTACCCCAAGCTTTTGTCTTCAAGTTCTTATCGGTCATGTTTTTTAAATTGGACCAGGATGTCGATCAGAGTCGACTTCAACTGTGGATCACTTACAGCAACCCCCAGATGGATCGAACAATTTTTGCGACTGGAAATCATTGCGTTTGTCTTATACCATTTTCCATTATTTAGCATATTCTATTCTTTGTAAAACCTCAATCATGTTTTGGTTAGTACTTCAACATTTTCCAGTTTCCAAACTACAACAGTTAGGAACTTACATATAACATATATTTTACATCTTTTATATTATAATATTTCAAGATTATGTTGTGATATTTTTGTTATATTTTTGTTATATTTCGCTATATTTTGTGTGGAACACCTGTAGTAACTGGGGAAGGACCAAGCCCTCGTCGGTTCCAGGGACCTTCTGTATCTTCTCCGCCTCCTGCGCCACCAGCGACTTGGGACAGAAACCTCTGGGGGAATCGGATGGTTCTGAAGACATCTTCAACAGTGGTAAAAAACAAGATGCAAAGGGAAACCACTCATACTAATGGTTACTAATACATTTTTTTTTTAACAGAAAACTATTTATTGTTAAACAAGAACATTGTTTTGGTCTGATTTTACTATGGATCAGTAAGGAAATCGCTTTGAAAAACAAACATGGAAAGCAAAACACAAGATTCGATCGTCCCTGCGAGGCATCTACATCCGCCTCACGCCCCTGTACACCACCATCAGCTGTGACTGGTCGGACGTTGCGCTGACTCAGTTTACCTCAGTTTTTTTGGGAAGGACAATCAGATTTCACCTCAAAAAGTACAAGGTGGTGTTTTTTCCGCCAGTTATAAATTGGTTATAAACCCATGAACTATAGATATATCACCTATAATCCATAATTATTGGAAATACCATCAACATCGCATTCACCGTGTGTTTTTTTCCAAGTTCTCTTTCTTTCTAAATACAAACAGGGTATCTCAATGTCGACCCTGGAAAAATCTCAGACAACCTTTGAATACCCAACTGCCAGGTCTAAACGGGAATCCCCACTACAAGCCATACCATGAATGATTTTAATCATTTTTTTCGTCCCATTGATTTATCCCATTGATTGATGAAACAAACTCTTGATTAGCCATGAATTATAGCTACAACCCATTATCCTACTATCACCCCATGAAAATCGGCTTGATTCTCCCCATTATCCCCAACTAACATCGTTGTGGAAACACCCACCAATTGGATTTTCCCGCGGGTTTTCCACATTTTTCTGTAGGTTTTCCCAGAATCCCCAAGGTGAACATGCCTCCACCGGCGTGGAAAATCTGCACATTGGGATTCCCTTGATCTCACCCACGACCCTAGTTCCTTGGTGTCATCAGCTTCACCGGAAAATCCCCCAGCGGCCCCAGCTATAAAGTTCGATGATTTTCCCACTCATATAACTATATATGTATACATATATATATATATATATGTATAGCTATATGTATATATATATATGTATATATATATATATATGTATAGCACTCAAACCTCCATTTAGTTCGGGGATGTTTGGTTGCCGTTGGTTTGATTAGTGGAGTGTTTTTTCCCACTGGCAATGACTAAAAGTTTGCTCCAACACCACCATTAAAGTCATAGGTGGATTGTAAACAAATGGGCAATCTTTCCATGGCAACATGCTAAATTGCTAGACCGTGCCCACTTTGCCGCGTTGCACTTACAACTTTGCTTCTGGCAGATGTTCCCAGGGGTCCCAAGAGCAATTCGTGTGCAACTTCGTCAGGATCTCATCATTCAGATGAACTGCAGCAATCCAAATCCATATTCCATAGGCTGGGTCGGGCACTGAAAACCGGGGTGAAATCCGAAGCTTTGAGGCAAGTCATGCCTGAGAGCTTCATAACTTCTTAGTCGTGGGATCTGAAAGCAGTCATTTTATGAAGACACACAAACACACATATTATATACATATATATATATATGTATATACTGTGTATATTGATTTGCGCATTTTTTTCCACCAACTACCAACTCTTGTCGGTCTTAAATCATTTCTTTTCGACTTGTTGACAGTATTCTTTTCAAGGATGGACACATGGATCTTTAATGGATCTTATAAATGGATCTTTAATGGATCTTTAACATGTAATACGCCCATAATCCCCATATTTCAGTGGTCAATATATCCCCCAGCTGTCTCCGTGATCGTGGCGGTAGGCTTCGAATGGACCCGGCTTGGGGGAGTCTATCTGGGCGCTGGGCGGACGATGCTCGGTTCAGAGGTCCCACATGTTCCCTTTGGGTAAAGCCTCCTATCTGACACTATAGTGAACCCATGTGTAAATATATTGACATATATATATATATACTGTATATATATATATGGAAAATCACTTACCTGGGTAAATCCTCTGGTGTATCATGCTTTTCCCATTTCATGGCAATTGTTGGGGATCCATTTTCAGACAGACCCATGTGAACCCAAGAGTTGACCCTGGTCCCCGCGAGCGGCTGCTAGGAAGGTGGGGGACACCTCTGCGGTTCCGGGAAAGGTGAGTTACTTCCCCGCGGAGCCTGGGTCATTGATTTATGCTATATCTATGGTATGTACATCATTATATATATAATTATATATATATATGATTACATACATATATATATGTATATATATATGATTACATGTATATATATATATATATGTACATATATATATAGATACACGTACGTATGATTGAATATCACTGTACATATTCACATATACAGCTATACATGTTTTATATGCAAATGGTATATATGTATATATTATATATATATAGAGGGTTGAAACGTCCTAAATATTCTGGAGGTGATTCAGAAGTTTGGGTGAAACACAAGAAACTGCATGAGGCCAATCTGGAACACCAAACTGCCCAGGACGGTTTCGGTTCCATTTGGGTGCGTGCCAATACCACCATTAGCGCCATGATGTGTCTCGATGGCACAATGGTGTCAGGATTTCTGTGGCTGAGTGGATGGAGGTACCACTTCTGATCTCTGGTTGAAGCTACGGGTGTTTGAACAACTTGGAGTTTTAGGAAGCTTCCAGAACTTACGGAAACCAAAACCATCCAATTCCAGCATGTCATGATTTGGTGTTAGATGTGGGGAAGGCCGACATGGCCACACTGAGGAGGCAGATGCTGCTGACTCATCACAGTATGCCATGGTAGGTCTCCCTGCAAGTATCAGAGGTTACTTCCCATCTAAAACTTAAAACTCCTGAAACATCGAAAAAGGAACCACAAGTACAGATGCAGCTCATGGTTTTAGGATGTTTTATGTGGTCCATTATGTGGTATTGATACTATTGATAGCCAGAAATTTCATCCGAAAATCCTCCAGTTTCGCAGGCTGGCTCGCCTCGCTGGGGATTTGATCCAATCCAAGGGCCAGTTGCCATTGAGACTGGAACTTCGACAGAGGCCACGAGTTGGATTTGGGTTGAGGCCACGAACAGAGGGTGAGTCGGATGATGGAAAATCTCATGGAAAATCTAGCATTGATAGATGTTTGGATGATTTTCCCAGCTTTAAATCTTCATTTATTGTTGGATTTCTCCGGGATTATCTCCTATTTGAATGATGGGATCCTCAGTCTGTGTGGATTCCCTAGGGGGGTAGACCCAAGAAACTCCACTGGTCCACAAGTCAAAATTGACGATGCAATTTGACGCACTAATCTTCATAAAAACTTGCCCCTTGCTCTACATTCTAATTCTATGCACTTATTATTTTTTGGTCTAATTTTCCCATAGCTATATATATATATATAGATAGAGATATAGAGATATTATACATATTCCCCTAAGTGGATATATATATATATTTATCGGTCAAACTTGGGTAGCCCAACATATGCTTTGGCTCAGGCTCTCGGTGGATGTCATGCTCCTCGGGAGCATGGGACCAAAGGTGTCGCAGCCCTTCGTGTGACTTGGAGTGGAGAGGTGGCCATTTCTTACAACCAGCCATAAGTCATTGGATTGATTTAAGGGGAAATCTACAGGAAACCATGGTTTTTACCATCAAATATAGGGCTTTCCTGTAAATTTTCCCATCATCCAATTCTATGAATAAGGGTTTATGCTGATGGTTATTGATGGTTTATGATGGTCAATGATGGTTATTGATGGTTAATGATGGTTATTGATGGTTTCTGATGGTTAGTGATGGTTAATGTTGGTTAATAATGGTCTATGATGATTTATCATGGTGTCTGAGGGTTAATGACTGTTAACGTTGGTTAATAATGGTTTCTGATGGTCAATGATGGTTATTGATGGTTAATCATGGTTAATAATTGGAACAATGTGGGTAAACCAATGTCATAAACCACCCATGGCAGTGTTTTTCTACAACCCATATACCAGCCATAAACCAGCCATAAACCACCCATATTTGCATTGATTGTTTTTCTACAACCCATTTAAGTATCCATTGATGGTAAACTTGGGGATGATCCTGTTGCTTTACAAACATGGGGTACGCAGGGTTATGTTCATGCATAATAGCCAGTGGTAAGCCAGTTTGGGGACGGATTCATACACGGCTGGTCGAATCGAGAAAGATAAGACCAAAGTCTGCACCGGTGGGGTGTCTCCTAGTTCTTTTCCGGAAAGGGAACCCAAGTTCTACCCCAAGTTCTGTCAGGGTCACTGTAACATTGGAAGTCCACTTTCTGCACGCAACTTCTCAGTTTTGTTGACGACGTCTAACTATCGATTCCTGCTGGTCCACAAGCCCATGTATAGATATGTATGGTCGACAAGAGTGCCTTAGTTTTGGCTCCAACAGCCCATTCCTGTTGCCCGCAAAAGGAAGGAATGTGGGATGATGATCAGCGACCTGGGCTTGAAGCCCAAGATAGGTACCTTGGATGACGCCAGGAGGAAAGCCTCCGAAAGATACTTAGTTTGAAAACATCTTCAACATCGGTCATTGAAATAAATAGAGAAAGGAAGGGTGAAAAGGGGTACCCCAAATCTTGAGAATCATCCTCAAATGGAGTTTTGAGGGAGAGGCGAAGACTTCTGATGGAACGGAATATTATATATTCATGATTATTCATGTATATATATATATTGTGTATATGCAAGCGTATAGTCTTGGGGTTCTGGGTCGAATAACGGAGTTGTGCCCTTTATTTGTTGGTTTGTACGACATAATGGATCCTGAGTAATGACTACAGCAACAAAGGGATAGGACGTCGTCATCATAAGTGGGGTGGTTTTCCACCTCTTCAGGATAATAAGACCATGAATTGAACAGATTTTGGTACCCATCATGCCAGTACAATCTCCCATTGTGGTCCCTGGGTCATCTGTAACCAATAGACTATGATGAGGTAAAACCAACCATTTTTGCCATCCCGAAATGGTTGTTGCCTATTGGAAACATACCCCTGTTTGGGACGATCTAGGTTTACCACATTTGACATATTATGGCAACAGCCTCTTGTATGTCAGGTCAAACCTTCTCTTGTTGATTCGAATTCCTGTCATTCGCTGTGATCCAACGGGGCCTTTTTTTCACCCCATTCAGCTGGTGAAATTTAAACCTAATGAGTTCCAATACCATACAGGTTTGTTGCAGCTGGCAGATACACCAGAGTGGTATTTTATACCCCATGACTGCAACTAGCCATAAATTGGGGTATATATCTACCCGCTGGGCCTGGCTGAATCCCAATTTTCATCTGTCAAATTTCATTGGTTGGACTCAACATCCCAATATTTTCCATGGTTTCCCATGCTTCAATCTCTATTTTCATCACCTAAAAACCTTGGTTTTTGTCCCATTTTTCATGTTTTTTTCATGGTTTTCCATGTTTTCTATTCAATCAAGGCGAACGCAACAAACCATGACGATGCCACGGTGGGGTCATCGGTGATCGTGGGCAGGTCCCATGGCCTGTGCCGATTCCTTCGACCAACTGGCCATTCCACCTGTGGGCGCTGACCCCTACGATGGCACCATGCGTCACGCGCCACGCGGGGAGGAAGGGAGGAGAAGGAACGATGATGGAACGATGATGGAACGATGATGGAACGATGATTTTCTGGGATACTGATCCCTGAAATTTAGATGTTGAACTGTGGAAAACCAGGATGTTATATCATGGGCCATGGGCATCCGCACCAAGAAACACCGAGGTTTTTCGGCCAAACAGGTGGCGCCCAAGACCATCCAGGCTGAGAGATCCACATGTTTTATGGTTGGTCGCTATGATTTCTGCCGTTGTTTCTTTTTGTTTAAGCTATAAAATTTGATAATATTTGATAAAAACTTATATTTATAATAACTATAGTTATTGTTTATAGTTTGATAATGCTTTATGCTTGGTTCTAGCACTTTCAATGGGATGTGATGATGGGTAGTTTGACATGTTTAAGGTCCATCCGGTGCTAGGAATTTTGTTCTATGTGATCCAATGAGACTACCGATTCAACTGATGCCTTTCTATGGCTATTTGCAGTTGCTACGGAGCAACCCATGGATTCGGAGTGAATGCTATCCTCAGTCGCTCATGTGCCTCATTGATACGAGTGTCTCTTTGACAGACTTGGTGAGTTCAAAGACGGAAGAACATGATCAATCTAAGTTGGGTACCCCATGGGTACCAGGTCCCCTGTTGTGAACAAAACTAAGGACTCACCAGCAACCAATCAACCTCCGTTTCGTGGGATCCCTCTTGGGATGACTGGGTTTTGATGATCCGTTGGATCTAAAAAATGCTGCCATTGTTGGGCCATGTTGGGCCTTTTCCAAAATATCATATTTTGCTTTGGTCAGCAATATCATGCAATATCCATTCCCATTGAATAACTTGAATATCTCCATATCTGGAAAAACACAGAGCTTGAAATCAGAAATCCCTGGAGAAATTTCAACGCCAGGAGGGGATGAACTTGAAGAATTGGGGATTGGGCATCACCATGGCAGCGCTTCGGCATCCCAAGGGACCAAAGGGATCTGACGAAGTCTGTTGGCGAATGGGAAAAACACGTTTGGTTCATGGAATGTTTCTCAAAATTTACAGTCAACCTCCAGCTTTTTGCCACTTCTATTTTTCAGTTGGTCCAATTCGTTCAGTTTTTTGATGTCTTAAACACATTTTTCGTGCAACAACAAGTCAATTCAGGGGCGACTCTTGAGCCCGTTGTGTGGACCTGAGCAGAGAGAACGCTCTTGAGGTCTTCTATACCCTGGGGGCGATCCTGTACATTGTGGCAGGCTGGAAATTCTGGCCGGGGAGCTCAGATGTCCGAAATCTGCCTGGGACCTCCCCATTTTGGACCCACCAAAAAGTGGAGAACATGTTGGGTCTTAAACCATCCGGTGGTGACCGTTTTTTGACACTCAGAACTCAGATCACGAAAGGTAGCCTAGGCTACCTGAGTTCTATGTACTTTAGTACTAGTTTAGTACTGGGGGAGGTGGATGTTCCTTTCCCGGAAATTGAGCCCCGAGAGTCACGAACGGAGACTTAGGGGGGGGGGGGCCCCCCCC
>CAMXCT020006811.1:44491-99491 GCA_947184155.2 Cladocopium goreaui
GATTCTGAGGGTCTGGCAGGATAAGGGATTAAAAGTATTAAAAAAGGATTAAGGATTAAAAGGATAAATCATGTAATCCTTTAATCCTGTTATCCGCCAGGGCCTTTTGGTTAAAAGG
The DNA here is from genome assembly GCA_947184155.2 of Cladocopium goreaui. Classification (NCBI taxonomy): domain Eukaryota; class Dinophyceae; order Suessiales; family Symbiodiniaceae; genus Cladocopium; species Cladocopium goreaui. Next base: position 44,610 of record CAMXCT020006811.1, read on the forward strand.
ATTAAAATGATTAAATGATTTAATTCTTTTAATCCTTTTAATCCTCCAGAGCCTTTGGGGGATTAAACGGATTAAAAGGATTAAATGATTTAATTCTTTTAATCCTTTTAATCCTCCATAGTCCTTTGGGGGTTAAAAGGATTAAAAGTGATTAAATGATTTAATCCTTTTTATCCTTTTTATCCTCCAGGGGGTCCGGAATTCCCGGCCCAAGCCCTTGAGAAATATATTTAAATCCATTTAATCCTTTTAATCCTCCAGAGCCTTTTGGAGGATTAAAAGGATTTAAAGGATTTAAAGAATTAAATTGCTGGGCTTTTCTTGGGATTCTGGGAGGTCTGGAAGATTAAAAGGATTAAAAGGATTAAATGGTTTAATCCTTTTAATCCTTTTAATCCTCCAGAGCCCTTTAGGGGATTAAAAGGATTAGAAGGATTAAATGATTTAATCCTTTTAATCCTTTTAATCCTTTTAATCCTCCAGGGGGTCCGGAATTCCCGGCCCAAGCCCTTGAGAAATATATTTAAATCCAGTTAATCCCTTTAATCCCCCAGAGCCTTTTGGAGGATTAAACGGATTAAAAGGATTAAAGGATTTCATCCTTTTAATCCTCCAGATCCTTTTGGAGGATTAAACGGATTAAAAGGATTAAATGATTTAATCCTTTTAATCTTTTTAATCCTTTTAATCCTTTTAATCCTTTTAATCCTTTTAATCCTCCAGGGGGTCCGGAATTCCCAGTCCAAAAGGATTAAAAGGATTTAAAGAATTAAATTGCTGGGCTTTTCTTGGGATTCTGGGAGGTCTGGAGGATTAAAAGGATCAAAAGGATTAAACGGTTTAAAAGGATTAAATGATTTAATCCTTTTAATCCTTTTTATCCTCCAGAGCCTTTTGGTAGGTTCAACAGGGTTCCGGATAAAGTTCCGGGAGGCTTTGGTGCAGAGCCAGGTCAGGCTCAACAGGGCTCCGGGGTTCCGGAGAAGGTTCCGGGAGGCTTTGGAGCAGAGCCAGGTTAGGTTCAACAGGGTTCTGGTGAAGGTTCTGGAGAAGGTTCCGGGAGGCTTTGGTGCAGAGCCAGGTCAGGTTCAACAGGGTTCCGGAGAAGGTCTGGGAGGCTTTGGTGCAGAGCCAGGTCAAGTTCAACAGGATTTGTGGCCATTTAACTCACGGAAACCGAGCTGCAGTGTTTCCAGCGCTTGGCTTGGCAGCAGGCTTCAGAAAGATTAGTAAACATAAAACGTTGCGGCTGTTGGGCATACCACCGAAGCTTGTTTTCCAAAGACATTTGCTGTGGATGGAAATTGCATATCCCTTCAAAGTTGCAAGAATGCAGGGGTGAGGCATGTCACCCTGCCTTTGGCAGCATTGTAAGTGACAGCACACGAGATTTCTTGTAAAGAAGCAACGCCCGGATGTTTGTTTGAAATTTCCTGGAACAAATATTTTTCGACAAGGGCCACATCACCACATGGGACTTTGAAAAAAGCAATGCTCTTGAGCTGCATTGACAGCTGGTGAGCCTCCATCCACATTGTGCAAACAGACAACATCACCAGAAGTAATTGTTGCCCCAGAAAAAAGTTTACAACGAGAGCTCTGCATGCAAGGCATTCCCACAGGAACCACGCCAGCATTGCATAGGAATGCCGTCATCTTCTTTGTGGGGCCCCCTTTTTGCATTTTGTAGGCAGGTGCCTTCTCTAAACAGTCTTGACTCTTCACCCAATGTATAGATGTGCCCTGCGATGACAGACTTCCTCAGAGAAGTTTCCCAATAGGTAGTGTTGCACAAGACATTCCCATGTTTTCTAGTGCCTTTGTGCTTCCTTTCCATGGTCCAGCATGCAGGTAATTGGCCATGCCTCTGGAGACTTTGACTATTAATATGAAGTGACCAGTGCATCTTTGGCTCGAATTCTTCCGACCAGTCAGCTGCAACAGTTGCCTCCAATGCTGCTTCAACAAATGAAAGCAATTGCTTGTAGTCGGGCTTTTCCAAAGCAGGGATGGCTAGGCGATAGTCCAAAACTTTGCACCAAGCCAAAGAGCTAGTTGACCCCAGAAGACAAATGCCATTAGGCAAGCAACAAATTTGGACATAGTGTGCCAGCACCTGGTACAGACCCAGAATCTCTGAGGATGCATCTGAACTTCCCAGCTTTTTTGTGGCCTTCCACTGCTTTGGGCAGAAATAGCCTTTTCAAATTGCATTTGTGAATGGCAGGCTGGGCCCAAAGTTGCACAAAGCCATGTGCCTTCCAAATCTCAGCCACGCCACTGGAAGCAAGCGGTTGGATCCACAAAAACAAATACCTAGTTCAGCACACCATTTGGGCAGAGCCCATGCATATAATCATGCATGTATTGGGTGATTGGTCTCAGAAGGTTCTGGGACTTCAGCTTGTCACTCAGCAAGAGTGAATGCTGGGAATAATCAACCCCAGAAGCCTGGCTCCACCTTCTTAACTCGGTTTTGTTGCACTCTTGCATCCTTGCCCACGAGGACAGGATTTCTTGGTCTGTTGCAACATCCAACAGAGAGTTTCAGTCTTTTAAGACCTCCCTGTAAAAGTATCTCAGAATGAGGATGAGCATATTTGTTGTCAAACATGTGCTCCAGGATCAACCTGAAACATTGGCCAATGCTGGCTGCCAGCTGTGAGACTTGCTCACTCCTCTTCCCGAGCAATGTCAACCAACTGAATTTGCTGCAGCTGTGAGACTTGCTCACTCCTCTTCCCGAGCAATGTCAACCAACTTTCAGAATTTGACAGCGTGGCCCCAAACTGGGCAGATGAACAGTAAATTGCCCATGTATTCCTAGAATTCCCTGCCAATTGGTTGCCAGGGTGCAGTTCATCTACATAAAGAATGCAAGACCAAGGGTTGTTGAAGGAACCAGGGTTGTTGTCATGTACCTTGTCAAAATAATCCGCAAAGCAGCCACCAGCTGCATAAGCACCAGCCAAATAGTTAAAGATGTTGGCAAATGCCAATTCCACAGGGTCCTCTCCCAAAATCATAGCTGAAGGCCAGCAATGACCTGCTCAACAAACTCTCTGATTTGCTTCCTTTTGTGACTAGCAGGAATGCCTTCCTGGGCTGCCAAAGTCAATATTACTTCCAGGGCTGACTGGCTGCAAAATGGGATTCTCTGTTTAAAACTTTGCAATTTTGGAAAGTCTGGCATGGCTGGCTGGAAGCATTTCTTTGCAGAAAGGTGATAAAAGTAATCTTGGACAATGTTGGAGTATGACTGTGTGAAAGGCAAAAACTAGTGTTCCATGGCCTGCTGCGGAACCTGCTGCTAACATGGCCTCCAAATATGTCATTTGCAGATTTGGCACACATTGCCTTGGGCCAGGCCTTGCTTCATGCAGTAGCCTTGCAGAAAGCTGTGCCCACAATGCTGTGCTACTGATTCAAACATATTCAAACAAAAAAGCCCTTGCAGGCAAACGGATTTCAAATGATAGCTCTTGAAGCCAAAACTGAAAAACGACAAGCAGAACCAAGGGCAGCACTGCAAGTTAGTGGTCACTTACTTTCATGCTGGAAAATATGTCTAGATAAGTATGTCAAGAGAAAGCCTAAGCGTTTCTGTTTTCCCCCACTGCCTGTATGATTTACCATTGCTGTGTTTGCATGGTTATTTACCACAAGGCAGCCCACGATCTTTTGTCTGACCAAGGAAATATTTACACTTCCTTTTGTTCCCCTGCTGCCTTCTTGTTACCACTTGTTGTATTCCTGTCTTGAACTGAGACTGAGTCCCCCCAAAGTAGGGAGACTGGCACTTGCCACAGCCACTCACACTGCCACGGCATCTGACACATCCATAGATTCCTTTGAGGAAAGCTGGTGTGACATGATTTGCTTCCTCAGCATTCTTCACCACAATGGCCTTTTGCTTGGGCTCTGCTTTGGCTAGGGTTTTCTTAGAAGCTGGCCTCTTCATGGCAGTATCCAAATCATTGCCCTTCCTCTTGGTGAGCATGTGTTTGGCCTCAGCTTCATAGTCCTCAAGGCTTTTGCCTGGGTGCCATCATTTCCTCCAGCAGGTGCAGCACAGTCAGAAGGTGCAGGTAGAGGCAAAACAGCTGGAACTGCCGGCAAAGCTTTGGGAGTCAGGAGTCCCTTGGGCCGGCCCCATCTGAGAGCAAGGAGTTGCTGGAAGGAGGCTTCTCCAAGCTATCATTGTTCAAGATTTTCTGGCTCAAGGCATCCAAAGCTCTGGCCTGTTTCTCCATCATGTCAAAGAGATGGGTGGTCACCATACTGTTTGTAGGGTCTTTCCCTGTCGAAGGCTCTGCTGGCAACTGCTGAGAGGTTGCCTGTGGAGTGGCCACAGCCCTGAGTTCCTTGGCAGTTCCGCTCACCGTGACTTTCTTGGCAATGCTTCCAAGGTTTATCATATGACTGGTAGCGAGCAAGCAGAAAGCCTGCAAGTGTTTATGTTCAAATGGAAAATTGTATACGTGTCCATGTGTGTGTGTGTGTTCAGGGATTATGTCATGGCTAAATTTTGACTTCAAAATTATCAGCTTGAAAGCAGCCATCACCAAAGATTCTACAAACCCAGTGCCTCCCCAATGTCGTGGGGGCTAGGTGGGTACCTTGCCAAACCAGCATGCAGAGGTTGAGCCACCACAGCCTCGAACGTATCCAGCACAAAATTTGTACATGTCAAAAACTGGAGGCAAGACATTGGTGATTTCCCCTGAAGGCTGACCAAAAAGGATGTCAAGTACTTCTTGGTGTCTTCTTTGAGGCTTTTCAACCCACACACTTTGATTCTTTTGATCAGCATGTGGGTAGCATCAACTGTGTCGATGCCATTCTGCATCTGCTGCCATTCGCTTTGGGACAGGTAGTTCCAAGGCGTGGTCATGCTTTGAGGTGTAGCCTGCAACCTGGTGGCCCCTTGGATTGAAGAGGCTGCCCTTGATTCGAGAAATGCTTGCAACTCTGCCTTCGTGTCAGCAGTCAAGATGCCATTTTGAACAGCATCAGGACGCTTCAAGAAGTTAGAAGCAGCGAGCATTTGGACACCATTCACTTTGGACTGCAAAGCTTCCTGCATTCGTGGCACCAGCTGTGAACCAGCGTTCCTTTGGTAAATCGCTTCCATATCACTAATCTCCTTGACTAAGTCCTCAACGTCCCGGTGATCAAAGGATCTAGGCTAAGGTGAGCCCACAATTCCTATGGGCCCACTGCAGCAGAAGCAGAAGAGAATTGATTCTGCTAACCTTCAAAGTTAGAATTATGACAGCTCCTTTGGGCATGGGATAAAGGAGTTTAAGCCTTTACATGAAAGCCCCTTTGGGCAGAAACAATTTAGTTTACAAAATAAAATGAAAGCCCTATCAGCAAAACCTGTAGCAAGAGTCGGTGGGAATGGGTTCTGGGACCCTTTAAGGTTAGAAGCATATAAACTTCAGTGGGCTCTCATACCCAACCCTGGACCTTTACATGAAAGCCCCTTGGGCATAAACCACAATAGTTTCAAAATAGCAGGAAAGGCCACTGGGCCAGAAAAAAAACAAGTACACCACATGGTGTTTTTTTAAAATATTTTTTCTCCCCCCACAGTATTTTGATTCCACCCAAGTATGTTTTCATCCAGGCTTTCCATGCACTATGGGCATACAGCTGCAGCTATCAGGCGCAGATAGCATCGCCAGAAGGAACAGGGACCCCAGCCAACATGTAACTGATTTTGATCAAGTTCTTCAGGCTGGCAGGCAAAAGATGTGGGCCTTCATTCTGCTTGAAGTGCTCAAGAGCATCCTGCCTGAGCAAGCGAGCAATTTGTTTACATCTATCCTCATACTACCTGAGTTCCCGTATGCTTTAAAAACATGATGAATTTCAACCTGGTAACCAAGAATCAAAACCTGATTGATGAATCTCGACATACCAGAGGCTCTTCCATCCATTGGATGAGGTCCAGGTTTGAAACTGTCGAGATACCATTGGATCAGTGGCTGAACCCCGTGCCTGACCCCTATTACTGGACATCCTGACAGCTTACACCTTGACAAGAAAAATGCAAAGGACACATGTCTGATGCACTAATGGAACACCAAAACCTGAAGCATCAATGTGCTATACTTGTGACAGCTTCAAAAAATGAAAGCATCAATGTGCTTTTTGGCTAAAAAAATGAAAGCCCTAAAGGCTGCTTATGTAAAAACTACATTATTTTTTGATAGTTGTGCCAAATAGTAAACCAAATTAATATCAAAATCTGAAAAGTAAAAAATATACTACTGTAGGTTCAAGTTAAGGTTCTGAATTGAAATGCCAACTGTTTGTTTTCCAATTTAGATTTCTGAATTGACATGGAGATTGTTTGATTTTCAATTTGGAATTCTGAATTGAAATGGTGATCGTTTGATTTTCAATTTAAATTTCTGAATTGAAATGGTGACTGTTGGATTTTCAATTTCGATTTCCGAATTGAAAATTGCGACTGCTTTATTTTCAATTTAGAAACAGAATTGAAATTCTTACTGTTTGATAGTTTGATATAAGTTTTTTTTAACCACCCAGGCTTTGCTGGAGTCAGTAAGATCTTAGGCGAGTACAAGTGTTCAAGCCATACTCACCCTCCAAGTTCTTTTGCCATCCACACTTTTTGACGTAGCCCACCAAAGCTGCCACATACGCCTTCACCCGTGAAATCTCTTCCCATCGTTATAGTAGGCATCTCATCCTGTGCGCTTCTCCAAGCTTCCAAGCAACTACTAGCCCAGAAACTTTCCTGAACCAACCTCCACTAGAAGTTCCTCGAGGAGGCACGAACTCTGGTACCTGAGAATGAACAATACTAAATGCATAGATCAAGAAACTTGAATCCCACACAGAAAGCAAAACCATAGAAACATATGATGCTTGAGAAAATGCATGAATTTCCTATCAGATACATCTTGAGTAGAGGACGGCCCAGTCGAAGCTTGAGAGCCTTTTTGTTTGGTGCAATAAAGAAGTTTCTTCACCTGGTCAGGAGTACAGGTCAACCTCCCCCATTGCTTCTGGAACTGGACCAGGTAGTTCTTTGGGGATGCATGCTGCTGAAGCCTCAGAGGGGGTACTTCAGGAGTGGCAGGTGCCAACAAACCAACATCAGGTTGAACTGGCAAAACCGTAGTTGCACTGGCTGGTGAAGACGCGCAGATACCTGGACTTGGGCCAGGTGCCATTGCCATAGAAGCTTCAAGTAGTGGTGCACCTGGGTGTTTGGCTTTAGAACCTTCCACTTCTCGCAGAAAATCAGATCCACTACTGGGCTCACCTGGTGGCTGTTCTGGCAGGTCAGGCATCAGGCCATCCATCTGCAGCCTGTATGCAAAGTTCACCAAGAGGTCCAAGGTCTGCTTTTGCAACTCTTCTTCATTCAAAGGATCCTGAGAGGGGACGACAGCGGGGCCAAAAACAATGAAGTGATGAGTATGACAAAATGAAGGGGGTTGGCCGCCATCACCCTCCCTCTTCATCACTACAGGTGGAAGTGGTGGAACATGTTTGCATTGCTTTGTTGCTTGTGTTACATGCCCATGAGGTTCCTTTAAGGTTCTTTCTATAAAACTATGCTTATTACTAATATTGCAACCAGTTGAACAACTACAAACTCCTGACAACCAAAACATTCCCATGCATGAGCGCACAAGAGTCCCAAACTTGCATGCGCATTCCAAAACTTTGTAGCTTGCAGGGATGGAAAGCAACACAATTGACACTGGAGGACTCTTCTGCCCAGAGTTCAAATTGGCGTGCGTTCGCGCGTGCTGGTGACAGCATCTCTTGGAGCAGAAAACGGACGCTGCGCAGGTTGAGGGGCAAGGGAAAAAATTGCGACTTTCTGTTGAACTTGTACACACATGTAGACATATTTACTTGTGTATATAGTATATATGCATATAGAATGACGTTTGATTACGTTTGTGCGAGGAGGAACGAAATAGACCCCAAAGGTCCCTGCCACATATATATATATATATTGTGTATATGCAAGCGTATAGTCTTGGGGTTCTGGGTCGAATAACGGAGTTGTGCCCTTTATTTGTTGGTTTGTACGACATAATGGATCCTGAGTAATGACTACAGCAACAAAGGGATAGGACGTCGTCATCATAAGTGGGGTGGTTTTCCACCTCTTCAGGATAATAAGACCATGAATTGAACAGATTTTGGTACCCATCATGCCAGTACAATCTCCCATTGTGGTCCCTGGGTCATCTGTAACCAATAGACTATGATGAGGTAAAACCAACCATTTTTGCCATCCCGAAATGGTTGTTGCCTATTGGAAACATACCCCTGTTTGGGACGATCTAGGTTTACCACATTTGACATATTGGCAGCAGCCTCTTGTATGTCAGGTCAAACCTTCTCTTGTTGATTCGAATTCCTGTCATTCGCTGTGATCCAACGGGGCCTTTTTTTCACCCCATTCAGCTGGTGAAATTTAAACCTAATGAGTTCCAATACCATACAGGTTTGTTGCAGCTGGCAGATACACCAGAGTGGTATTTTATACCCCATGACTGCAACTAGCCATAAATTGGGGTATATATCTACCCGCTGGGCCTGGCTGAATCCCAATTTTCATCTGTCAAATTTCATTGGTTGGACTCAACATCCCAATATTTTCCATGGTTTCCCATGCTTCAATCTCTATTTTCATCACCTAAAAACCTTGGTTTTTGTCCCATTTTTCATGTTTTTTTCATGGTTTTCCATGTTTTCTATTCAATCAAGGCGAACGCAACAAACCATGACGATGCCACGGTGGGGTCATCGGTGATCGTGGGCAGGTCCCATGGCCTGTGCCGATTCCTTCGACCAACTGGCCATTCCACCCGTGGGCGCTGACCCCTACGATGGCACCATGCGTCACGCGCCACGCGGGGAGGAAGGGAGGAGAAGGAACGATGATGGAACGATGATGGAACGATGATTTTCTGGGATACTGATCCCTGAAATTTAGATGTTGAACTGTGGAAAACCAGGATGTTATATCATGGGCCATGGGCATCCGCACCAAGAAACACCGAGGTTTTTCGGCCAAACAGGTGGCGCCCAAGACCATCCAGGCTGAGAGATCCACATGTTTTATGGTTGGTCGCTATGATTTCTGCCGTTGTTTTTTTGTTTAAGCTATAAAATTTGATAATATTTGATAAAAACTTATATTTATAATAACTATAGTTATTGTTTATAGTTTGATAATGCTTTATGCTTGGTTCTAGCACTTTCAATGGGATGTGATGATGGGTAGTTTGACATGTTTAAGGTCCATCCGGTGCTAGGAATTTTGTTCTATGTGATCCAATGAGACTACCGATTCAACTGATGCCTTTCTATGGCTATTTGCAGTTGCTACGGAGCAACCCATGGATTCGGAGTGAATGCTATCCTCAGTCGCTCATGTGCCTCATTGATACGAGTGTCTCTTTGACAGACTTGGTGAGTTCAAAGACGGAAGAACATGATCAATCTAAGTTGGGTACCCCATGGGTACCAGGTCCCCTGTTGTGAACAAAACTAAGGACTCACCAGCAACCAATCAACCTCCGTTTCGTGGGATCCCTCTTGGGATGACTGGGTTTTGATGATCCGTTGGATCTAAAAAATGCTGCCATTGTTGGGCCTTTTCCAAAATATCATATTTTGCTTTGGTCAGCAATATCATGCAATATCCATTCCCATTGAATAACTTGAATATCTCCATATCTGGAAAAACACAGAGCTTGAAATCAGAAATCCCTGGAGAAATTTCAACGCCAGGAGGGGATGAACTTGAAGAATTGGGGATTGGGCATCACCATGGCAGCGCTTCGGCATCCCAAGGGACCCAAGGGATCTGACGAAGTCTGTTGGCGAATGGGAAAAACACGTTTGGTTCATGGAATGTTTCTCAAAATTTACAGTCAACCTCCAGCTTTTTGCCACTTCTATTTTTCAGTTGGTCCAATTCGTTCAGTTTTTTGATGTCTTAAACACATTTTTCGTGCAACAACAAGTCAATTCAGGGACGACTCTTGAGCCCGTTGTGTGGACCTGAGCAGAGAGAACGCTCTTGAGGTCTTCTATACCCTGGGAGCGATCCTGTACATTGTGGCAGGCTGGAAATTCTGGCCGGGGAGCTCAGATGTCCGAAATCTGCCTGGGACCTCCCCATTTTGGACCCACCAAAAAGTGGAGAACATGTTGGGTCTTAAACCATCCGGTGGTGACCGTTTTTTGACACTCAGAACTCAGATGGCTCCGGGTGGTACACAGATGTGGAGTTCTTGACATTGAAAAAAGGAGCCCCCAAAACTGAGAGCGTCCGAGTGATGGGCCTAGTGATATACCAAATGGGGATGGGCAAAAAAGGCAAATAACAGGTGCTGTGGGATTGGGCCTAGGATCCGGGTGCTTGATTTTCTGGGGAAACCCCATCCGCTTTCGCCCAAAACAGGGCTATATGATTCCTGAAAGCAGGAGTTGACCTGAGGGTTTGCTGACCTATCCTTAAAATTCCTTAACTTCACTGGCCCTAGATAGAGTATTTGACTACAGGCACTATACGATTCTTCATGGGCTCGTACTTGTGTGCGAACCTCCTGTGCCCAGGTCAGTGGCAAGGGACCGCTACCAGCTGGGCAAGTCGGCACGGGATTCACATGTGGAGATGGGCTCTTCCTCTGCAACTGGGCCATGCTATAACTTGGGCGGTTGACCATCCCCCCATGTCTAGTGAAGAGAGCATGATGACCTTGAAACACCTGGAAAGCCATGGGAAATCCATGGGAAAGCCATGGGAAATCCATCAAAATGTCACAGACATAATGCCCCCAATGTAAGGACCACTTTCAGAGGCTTACGCGACTTCGGGATACTTCGGGATCATCTGAAGGTTGAAGAACAGATGTGTGTGGGATGCGCTAGAGATGTGTGAGTATAAACGACATATAGAAACATACTGTATATATATATATGTGAATATATATGATATATATGATATATATATATGTGAATATATATGATATATATGATATATATATATATATATATGTGAATATATATGATATATATGATATATATATATGTGAATATATATGATATATATGATATATATATATATGTGAATATATATGATATATATGATATATATATATATGTGAATATATATGATATATATGATATATATATATATGTGAATATATATGATATATATGATATATATATATGTGAATATATATGATATATATGATATATATATATATGTGAATATTTATGATATATATGATATATATATATATATATGTGAATATATATGATATATATGATATATATATATATGTGAATATAAATGATATATATGATATATATATATATATGTGAATATATATGATATATATGATATATATATTTTTTCCCTCACTGCCTGTAGAAGCTTCACTCGCTGCGGCAGTTTCTGCCTGAATTCTGTGGACTGATGTCTATCCATCGTGTCCAATGAAATCGCCGAAAAACTGATTTGTCATGCCTATACAGCGTTGCACCAAATCAGTCGGCAAAGTTGTGTCATTGCACTCAATGCTAATGACATCCGTGCAAAGGGCAGATGCGATACCTTTGCACATTGCCGGTGGGTATTCTTTTAACGGCGCAGTTTTGAACTGCCCAAAATCATCCTTGCCTACCGACAAACCATGTGGAAGTTCTGTCGTGACTCGATGCGCATGGAGTTCAGCCTCAAGCGTCGGCATACCAAGGACCAGTAATGTGGTCGGCTTTGCTGAGGGTGCTCCGAAAAGTCCTTGTGCAAGGTGGAGCAGTCTGACGTTTGGTAGGTCCAAAAGGGCTCGTAGAATGGGGAGCCGCCAGATGCTGACTAGGTCAATTTGCTCCGGGTCTTTTGGGTGTTCAACGAAGCCAACACCACTGCGTAGAGCAAGCGCGACGATGCATTGAAAGGCGAAACCCAACAGTAATGTTCCAAGGCAAACCTGCTGTAGTTCGCTCAATCGCAATGAATCTTTTCCCCACGGTGCGTCCGGCGTCCGGACCACACGGGGACCTGATGCATCAGCCAGTACATGGTGGCGCGCTCTGCTCCATGTATTACAAGGGGGTCCCGCCAAAAACCCGATCACATGTCCAGCAAGGATGTGACCAACCCAGTAATTACGAGTGGCTTCTTTGGCAATATCGCCGTAATTCTCATCAATCACGATATCAACTGACGCAACATGAATGACAATCCCTGGATGGCTCTTGGCAATCTCGTCGATATACCATTCAATGTCTCCTCGGCGACGGCGTCCAGCATATGCGTGTAAGATGATTTTTTGTCTGCTCAAAGATCTTGGCATTGCTCTGTAAGGTGTCTGAGGATTGCATTGAGAGTAGGCCATCTGTGTGAACCAATCCTCCCATACACTGACATCATTAGAGAGCTGTCGGCCCTCACGGGTGCATGCTGCACCCAGAAATGACCATGCCTCAGCATTACTCAGTGTCTGTATGCAATTTCGAACCTTGTCAAAGGAAAAAACCAAAACTTCGGCATCTTGCGGTGTGAAAACTTCATTGAAATGAAGGAGGGTTCGTTGGCACACTGTCCAGCTAACTGCATGCTGACAGATTTCCTGTCGCATGAGGGTGTCCAATGCAATGTCTTCTTGTGCATCAAGAAGTGCAAGGTAAAGGTCCTCAAACAGCTGTTCATCATGTGCCTCAAAATCAGCTCTTTGAATCGGTTGGTTGTGTGGTCCAAGTGCTTGCAAAAACGGTTGTGCACGGTCCAATCTCTCTTCCAGCGCTCTGTCCTCTTGAGATCCAACTCCAGGCATCAATGGACAATGCATTCGCTTTCCAATGAGTTGCTGTCTGCACGAATCTGCTATCCGCAAATGTGCCAGCACTTTTGCCCTCGTATGGTATTCTCTCAAGCATGCTGGGCAGTGCGTTTCAGCAAAGAGATGCCTGGCTTTTGCAACACGTCCATGCTTCTTGAACATATGGACGCTCTCACCTGCATGCGAGAGATGTCGTTTCTGGCATTGCATGCATCCATAGGATGCTGTGGGCATGGTAATTTTGTCATCCGTGGGCAAGCTCTGAACCCAACTGTGATCAAACAAAACCTTTCCAACGTTCTGATGCAACTCCAGGGCTACTAGGTAGTTTTGTCTTTGTGCGATGGCATGCGCAACACTGCGTCGGATAAGCTTCTTCCAATAAGGTGCATGGAAGGTGATCAGATCTTTCCAGGCTGGGTAATGCATGACTGGATCTGGAAGATCCGTAGTATTGCATATTTGATCCCAAAGCCAGCGAAAGTCATCCTGCAATAGCGCAATCCAGGCAGCATCCTCCGCCAGAAGGCCCCAGTTTGTTGCAGGGCCACATCGATGCAATGTGCCAAAATATCGAAGTCGACTGCTACGCAGAAGTTCATCGGGTTTCGGCAAGCCAATCTTCGCAAGCAATTGTAAGTCAGTCAAATGCAAATCATGAGGAACCTTCAGCAACCTTCGGTAGAGATTCATGACCCCTCTATGAAACTGTGTTTTGACTGCTTGTGACTCCATGGCCCATGACTCCAATCCATAAACTAGTTTGCTCAGGATAAGCGTGGTGAAGAGTTCCCGTCTCTTTTCCCACATCAGATGCCTGTTGTGAAACAGGACTCGTCGATGAGCAGTGAATGCTTGGTGGGCAATAGCGAGACGTCTGGTCACTTCAACTCTGTCAACATCCCTGTGGTGCAGGATTCCGCCTAAATGCAAGTACCGACTCACAACTGAAACACAGACAGTACCAGATTCACAAACAACCGGCAAACCTGCTTGATGTGAATAATACCTACGGCGGAAACTGCGGGTGTGAGCGCCCCTAAAAGCAAACATGACCTCTGTTTTTCCTTTCCGTAAATTCGGTTCCATGTGGAAGGTTTTGCATTGGTCGAGCAAAATGCTAAGGGCAGTTGCCGTCTTGCTTTCGATGCCATGATTGGTGTCTGCTGCGATGCATACATTGAGGTCATCCATCCACGTTGGACCTACAAACGGGATGTCTCTTCCACCTTCCGATGCATCATCAAAAAGGCATGGCAAATCAAAGGCAGGAATCACTTCGATGATGTCATGCTTGATCAAAGCACTTTCATATTGACGCAGGAGCTTTGCCCATAGCAGACCGAACACTACATCCGCGTACGAGTCTCCTGGGCGAGACCCGATCGACGTGCGCACGACATCATGCTGTGGTCCAATGGTGAACCAAGTGTCACTGTGAAGTGCTTGTAGGAATCTTTGCACAGCAGGACTGGCCCCTGCTTGTTGCAGTGCAGATGGATCCTGTAACTGAGCATGAAAATGGTGCAATGTGTCTCCATCCAAGCCAAGGCGTATGGCAATGACTGCGAGATCATCATCAGAAATATCTCCGCCAAGCGCTAGAGGTCTGATCAACCTGTAAAATGCTTCTGCGAGATCGAGAAAGATGCATGCTGTTGGTCTCTTCAATCTATGCTGCCATCTCAGGAATGCTCGTGACAAATGCAGAGGAATTCCTACAGGGATTTTCGGTCTCCCGCCCAGTTGTTGGGTTTGCATATATGCAGTGTAGAGTCCATGATGCTTTTGTCGCAGCGCCCTGTGGATGGTCTTGCCAATGTGGCTGGAGATTAAAAGAGACCTGTGAGTCTCGCAATCACGTGGATCTCCACGGTTTTTCCAAGCTATGGCTAACCGTCCACCCTTATGTTCTGCTGCTTCTTGTCCATGTAAGAAGATTTTCATGAGCATTGAGTAAGTAAGCTTTGCCAATTCCGTGGCCTTGGCTTTGCACAGTTCTGGCGGGATACCATCAAGGCCGATCGCCTTCCCTGTCGCAACACGCCGGAATGCAGCTTCTAACTCTACTAAACTCGGGAGTTCAGTGATAGCAACAGCAAAGGGCTCTTGTGCACGGAACTTTTGGAGGTTGGTTCGCCAAATTGCACGATATTCTTGGTGGCTTAGCCTTCTGCCACCCTCCATGAGGGAGAAAAACTCAATCCATCTGGCTTGCGCTTCATCTGGGGTGGCACAAATTCTGCCATCTTGTTTGCGGACAGCTGGCAGTCCCATTTTCTTCTGTTTCTTTGGATTGGTAGGGCCAATGAATGGCTTGAGCATCTGCAAAATCGAACCCGCTGCTGTTTTCTCATCGACATTGTCAAGCTCTTTTGCAAGTTGCGTGTGCTTTGTGGCCTGCAAGACTTGCTTCAATTGTCTGGTGATTTTGTAATATCGACAGTTCAGGTGCAGCGTGATGCAGAGCGTGGTATTGACATAGGCCGCATGTTGTTCGATGGTCTGGTGTCGATACTCCTGGTTATCGTCTTGATGCTTCCATGCCCAGAGCACAAGGCGAAGGGTATCGAGACTGGATTGCCTTCGAGCATGCTGTAAGCGGCGGCGCAAATGTAATTTTGCGGCACGCAAGGTCCAGGCTTCATTTGTCAGATAATACTTCTTCTTTCCTTGTTTGTGCAAAGGACATGCTGCTTGGAGCGTCGAATGCATGGCTATGTTGAAGGATTGGACATGCGTCTCAACATCTTCATACCAAGGGCTTGCGCAAACAGTCTGCAAATCAAGAATGTTCCGTTTCTCGGTGATGGCATTCCGGTCAATACGACCGATGTGAGATTTGGAGTGAGGGCGAATCACTCTGTCTTGTGTCCATTGCAATTGGAGTGCAGAAGCTCGGTGATCTTCATGCAAATTTCCAAGATCAAAGTGTTCAACTACACAGGAATGAGTACAGAAGCTGAGCTCTGCAATGTGAATGGCTACAAAATCAATTCTGTGCTGTGTCTGACCATCCGGCGCTGTCCAAGTGTGATCTGTACCTTGGTGAATGTGAGATGTGCATGGTAGGCAAAGACCTCGTTCTTGCAGAAACTCACGAAAAAATTCGGTATTTGCAGAGCAATGGTCATCCTTGTCAAAGACAACGGCGTCGCAACTGCGTCCTGTCTTTGCATTTGCATCAATCAAGACATATAATGAGACACTTCCGGTGTGGGCATGCAGGATTTGGTTGGTTTCTGCCCACCACTCGCGTCTTTCTTGGAGAGGTCTACCGCTTTGCGGTGCATGCAGGACACAAATGTGACAGTCAATGCAGGGATGAACCATACGCACGAGGAGTCTTCTAGGGTCTGCGTACACTACTTGAACATGCGACTTCTGGATGTAGCAAGGTCTCTGGCCGTGATATGCAATCGGCTGTGAGGTGTTGATCCACAGTTCGACTCCAAATCTTCCCTGATCACAGCCACTAGCAAGGCGAATAACATCTTCTGCTAATGAGGTCCCTGCTGAACTTCTCGCCTCCTGAATGCCAAGGATGTTGACTTGCAATTCTTTCATTTGCTGCCGCATATATGTCAACTTGCCTCCATATCCGTCTGGGCTTGTGAATAAAGATCCAACATTACAGGTTGCTAAGCTAAGTGCCATGTGATGCCGACTGATCCTGTGCTTTGGTTGACTGCAGTCTGCAGTTGTCATTGCTGGCAAATTCGGTGGCCGAACATCAAAGCAGCTGCCCAGAAACCTTGGTAAACCCGCTTGCTTGTCAAACAACATCCAGAGATATGGCAGGACAGGTTTCCACTGTTGAAGATTGACAGCCTGTCGTTTCAATTTGTGTCCTGTACATGCCTCTGTTTTGGCAAGAAAATCTGCCAATTCATTCCACGGGTCTCCAGCGTGACCTCTGACATGTTGAACATCAAGGCACGCTGATGGCAGAGCCGCTTGCAGGGCTTGGAAGACACTTCTAAGCAGGCCAAATGTTGGATGTTCGTCGTTACAACCAGCCTGACCAAGTGATTGTGCAGTGGTTGTAACTGAGTCCGATCGAAACACAGTGGGAATGTTTGAGTTGAGTGATAGCCTCCACAGAGACGCCCAAAATAACGCTTCCCTTTCTGAGTGCTCCGACCCTATTTGATTGGTGCCCAGGAAATGCGACAAATGTTCTTCATAGGTAACACATTGAGCATGCCATCCCAAGAAAGTGATGTTGGGTTGTGCAGGGTCATGTGTATATTTCTCCCCAAGGGCCAGAAATGCCCAGGCATCTGGCACATCATGATCCTGTACCCAGAGCGGCGGCTTTCTTCGATTGTGGGGCTTGGAGCTGCCATCCGTGTACACGATGAGGCGATCAAAGTTCTCAAGTGAGAAACTATGAGATTCTGATGATGCAAGGCCATCAATCGCATGTCTACTAACTTCTGGCATATCCAAATGGCTGTGCCAAGGACATAGCACATCAGCGCCCGACTGGAAAAATTCATGTAGATCTTGTAATTGAATACCAAGCTCAAGTCGCTGCGATGGGATGTCAGAACTTTCTTGCGGAGCAACAAAGATTTTTTGATGTTGGATGGTTGGCATACATTCCGGCCAGGGTGTTCTCTGTCTTGCCTGGTCGGGCACAATTTCAAGTGTTGGCTCATTGTTGTGATACTGGACCAAAGTCAGTCCAGTTCGCACAGTTTGGCTGTGAAGGACAACCGATCTGCAAAATCCCAGGGCATGCAATAGGCTCATATGTTTTACATCATGATGGATCATTGCATCACAATGCAAAATAATGTCCCTCCTGTCGCAACTTCCCACCGGATAATACACATAACATGCTTTCTGCGCATCACATTTCCAATCCACCGGTACGCAGAGTGCAAAACCAGTGCCTTGAAGCAAATAAACATGTCTTTTCCAGCCAAGCAAAGCGAGCTCTTTCTCAATGTCATCTGCTTGTATGGGGTCGGGTAAGAACACCTGATCAGGAAAGTCAGCATTCACAGCTTCGTCAATCAGTGATATCGGAACAACTGATGCAGACTCGAGATCCAAGCTTTGTTCAAGAGAAAGAGCAATCTTCTTGTGTCTAACAATGGCCGTCTGCAAATGAGAAGTTTCATCTTGCTGGATCGGCTGTACAGGTGCAAAGACAATGAATTGCCTCTGCACATGCAATTCAATGCCATATCCGGAACGTCCGGGCAGTGGCATTCCAGGCTGCATCTGGATCCTGTCATACCAGACTTGACAATGAACTTGACTCCACGGATTCAAGCAATCAGGATCATAGTTGCATGCAACAAGGAGATGCTCAACAGCAATGTGTTCATGGGTCGTGATGGCCGCACGTCTCGGTTCTGGTCCATAGATAGTGGGATCAATTGCAGACACTAATGAAGTCACCCACATTGCATGAGGCGCTTGCACGAGCACGACATGTGCTGCGATATTGTACTCGATTCTGGGAGGCAATGGTGTGACAATGTTGATTTCTAGCTCCACACTAGAATCAAGTCGATCCTGCCATGTTTGTTTGATACGTCTTTCCCAGTCTTCAAAGTCCTCGTACAATGTGACAATACGGCCCTGGTAACAATGGAAGTCATTTCTATGGTCAACGAACCAAGTCATGACACGTGATGCTGCAACTTCACCCTCCCAAGCAAACGCACGCTGTGACCACTGTGCATAAAGATCTTGGATGTGTTCAGGTTGCGCACGAATGTTCCATGCTCCAGGTCTAAACTCCGCAGCCCTGGTGTCAAATGCAAATTGTGCGCCATCTCCCTGTGTTGTGTTTCCTCCTGATTTGTGAATGCCACATGTTTGAGACACTGACATGCTTGTCTGGAAAAGGGCAATGTCTTCAAAATGAGGTTCTTCTTGTTCAGGGCATATGGGAAATTGACTTCGTGGATTGGTGACTCTCACACGAATGCTACATCCTGAGACAATCTCAGTTGCTTCAACAAGATGAATGGGGACTGTTCCCCATGTGATCGTGCGACAGCGGCCTTCACATTGTGGTTCAATCTCAATGGCATCAATGATGGTCTGTTCACGGACAATGACTGGCAATGAGTACGCACCTTGAATTAATGCGTCCATTTGTTCACCCTCAAGTAGTGCAGTGATAAGACACGCCGCTTTTCGAGGGGTGATACCTTGCTCAATGACGATGTGACATGCATAGTTTGCAGACCGTGTCTGGGGCGGCTTTGGTTTGACAATTCTGATGGCAAATACTTCATTCCGTGCCATCACATCAGCCCAGAGGTGTCTGAAATCATCAATCCACGTGATTGCATGCCTTTCAAGTCGTAGAGGCCTCGGCCTCCTGCAAGTTGCATGGCGTGAATGATGGACAAACCATGTCTGCACATACAACATGGGTTCTTCATGTACCTCTTCTTCAGCCTCAGTCGCAAAGATTTGACCTAGATCAAGTAACCACTGAAGTGTGCCATCATGTTCAGGTCTCAAACGTCTGCGGTACTCAGGCGGAGGATTTGTCATAGGGATATCAATGTCATGAGGACCAAGATCTGCACCTTTACATTGTGTTCTGCCATTTTCTGTGCTGGTCGGACCCCTGGATGGATTCGTGTCTATAGGATGTCCATTCAGTACCTCAATTGCAATGCGGTTTGCTTCTGGTTGATCAAAAAGATCCGCAGTGTCCTCAAAAACACGCAGGGCATGTCCTATTTCCCATGTAATGTCAGGTGGAGGTGGTATGACAATTCTGAAGTACATGCCATGTGCAATTCGACGAGGTCCTAAATCTTGAGCATTCCAGATGACACGGTTACAGAAAACGAAACATCCCTGAGTCCTTTGCGCAATCCACTCACAGTATGTTCTCACTCTGGCTGTCTGCAGTACTTGAACCCGTGTCAGTGTGGGGACCACCTTGAAGACCTGCCTGGTGACCCTTGGCGCATGTAAAGCCTGACTGCTGAGTGAAGATCCATGGAGTTCAACATCGACTAAGATTAATTTCTCAGTGGATCCCGGTGCGACATCATGGACATGTTGCAGGATGATTGACTCCTGTTGGATCTCAATATCATCTGGATAAACTTGCAGATAATGGAAACAGATACACTGCGCTGGAGGCACACGCACTGCTCTGGCTGCATCATGCAAAATGTGATCTGCACTGTCCCATCTTACTCTACCAAATTCTGGGGGGTGTCCTAGTCGAAAAATGTGAACTCCTTGATGATTCTCTGAATGGCTGCTGTCAGTCGCTGATTCAGATGCGTTTGGTTCATCATCAGTGCAGTTACGTTCTGGCTGCATTGGGGCATTACTTGCTGGCTCGGCAAATGCCTGCGGTGAGGGACTTGTGGACGATATGGCAGTGGCACGGCAAGTACTGACTGCGATCGTGAAAGAATCACCTTCTTGCATGTCATGTACAGGCTCCATGGAAAATGGAATGATGGTCAGTGCATGCCTGATCGCACAAGTGTACAAATTGCATTCATGCAGGACTTCTGCACTTTGCGCAATTTGGAATCCACTCAATCGATCTGGTACAGATGCCGCAACCGCAAAACGTGCTCTAGCATTCTGATCATCTTTCTGCAGAACTGTTATTAGACTTGCCTTTCTAGGTGCTTCAAGGCCCTGTGCAAGAATAATATCAAACATGATTTCGTGGCGCAAATTGTTTCTTGGTGGATCCGGATAAACAATGCTGAAAATGGTTTCTTCGTTGGGTTCGTTTTTGTCTCTCCAACCTGAAACTATGTCAGCAAACCATGTTCTCCAATGTCCGTTCAACTCAATGATTCGCGAGTGCCAACACGTGTGTTCACGGATATGATTAATATGCCATGATCTCAAGAAAACACTTTCCGTGAGGCTCGGTCCAATGATGAGACCTTCTCGAAGGAATGCATCGAACAAAATCTGGACTGAGTCTGGCTCTTCATGCAGGAAAAACTGAGTTTCATCTTCTTCATCATCCTGACCACCAGGATTAGGCTCATTATTTTGCCATGACGAAGGGACATTGTGAAATGCATCTGTGGTTCGGAATGTTTCATGAAATGGCTCAATATGGCGCTTCCGGATCAACACGGCCCGGCTGGACAGCGGTTCCAAGGAAGCAGCTTCAATTGGTGCATTGGTATTTCGATATCTCAAACTCCACGGTTTGTTTGGCCATTGCTGGATGGCTTCATGTGTGGTCGTAAAGGAAACTTTGACAGGCTCAGAAGGACTGCAAAAACACAAATCAACCTCGTGAGAAAACTGAACATGCCTACCACGCCCACATGTAGGCTTTGACAGCTTGGCGGTTGAATGTGTGATCTGGTTTCTGTCAAGTTTCCATGACAATTCAAAGGCCGCTTCAAGTGCTTCCCATTCAGGCAGAAACCATGATTCCTGGCAGGCACTATGTCCCCACTTCAAAATGATTGGGTGGATTGGCTGCCCTGGACAAGTGTACTCTTCCGTCACTCCTTGTCGGGCTGGCCAAAAGGCGGCTTTTCCTTTGTTGCAAATGGCTGCATGGCTGGTGCAGCCGCAGGTGGTGAACCAGCCGGGATGCCGGCTCCCGCAGAGAACGAAGGTCCAGATCCAAGGCCTCCATCTGTTCTTTGTCGTTTGTTTGAGTTCACTTCGTCCGTCACCATTGCTTCGGCAGATGCTTGCAGTGAGACCAGTTGGGCAGACATGGTCTGTAAGCTCTCCTGAAGAGCCGCCCCCATAGTGTCCTTGTCTGCTCCTTCTGATCCCTCGTTCATTTCTGCTTCCGCATCCACATCTACAACTTGGTCTCCCAGTTCGGTCTTGGATTCCTCGAACTTCTTGACCGCGTGTTGCAGTGCTTGCCTGGCAACTTCGATATGTTCTGTGAGCTCCTTCTCTTCTTTTTGAAAATCTGCGGTATGTTTCTGCCACCTCATGACTGCCTCCGCCAAGAAATTCCGCCAACGGATATGCAGGTTGTGTCTTGCCAGTCTGGCGCAGTCCAAAGCTTCCCGTGCACTGGTCAAATCGTCTACTGCAGTGTACAGTGTTTGTGCTGCACCTTGTCCCTCTTTCAATGTGGTTTTCTGGACAATGGCTTTCACTTCCGGGTCCTGCTCGGTTGGTGACTTTTTCAAGGCGGTGATCAATTCTTTCAATATAATGCCTTCCTCGGATGTCGGCGGTGGCTCTGTGGGAGGTGGAAGCGGAGCCAGACCTGTAGCACTGTTCAAGGATGGTGTCCAAGGAGGTTCTGGGGGAATCATCGTTCCCGCTGGCGTGGTAGGAGTTTTTCCTTTCCCCTTTTCCTGCCCTACCTCCTGAACTTTTCCCTTCTGCGAAATCTGCTGCTGATGGCCTTTCATTTGCTCCTTCTTCTTCCCTTTGCCACGTCCTTTGCCTCGGCCTTGTCGAGGAGACTTCGGATGCTGCCACTCCAGTTTCGTGCCCCTCGGCGTTCTGGGAGTGTGACTTCCGTCTTGATATTGATTCCAGTCCCAATTGGAACCACTCGCTTGTTGCGAGTATTGATGTTGTGAATACTTCTGCTGTTTGGATGGCGGCACATAGGTAGTGTCTTGACAATCTTGCCACGTTATCAAGCACTGGCTGCATCCATTGGCAGTTGCTTTTGAAATCTTTTTGCAGTACATACACCTCCAAGGATCTGAAGTCGCCATCACTTCTTGTCTGATGCGTCGAATCAGATAAAAATCCTTCGAATGATGTGCGCTGAGACGTCTGATCAATTCAATAAATCCGCTCTTGTCTGCTTGATACAACCCAATCGAAAAAGGTGCCAAGTCAGTCGAGCTTTGGCTCTTTGCCTTCTTTGGGATCTCCTGCGTGAGTTCTTGATGGCTGAAAAATACGAGCAGCCAGATAAAAATCAATGGCATACGTAGATTAATCACCTCAGGAAACTGTTGAGATCACGGGCGTGCTCAAATTGATTTCAACTTAAGGCAGTGAGTTGAGGACCCGTCCACCAAAACGGTGGGCAATAAAATTGTGTATTGCACGGAGTGAAAAACAAGCCAAATCTCTGAAAACCAAAGTGGGAAAATCCACCACAATGAGCCAGACAGATTTGGGAGCTCACCCCACGGTCCAGTCTTAAAGGTGACTGCAAAACCTTACCCAGGCTTTTTTCACGTGGCTGGGACCACGAAAGATCGAAGGCCAGTTGCTCGGTGCCCAAATGCACACAGAGAGAGGCCCGCAGCGCGAATCAAAATGGCTGTCAGCGCCGCTAAGGTCAGGACCCAATCGAGGGGGATTTGGGCCAGACCTTGATATATATATATATGTGAATATATATGATATATATGATATATATATATATATATATGTGAATATATATGATATATATGATATATATATATATATATATGTGAATATATATGATATATATGATATATATATATATGTGAATATATATGATATATATGATATATATATATATATGTGAATATATATGATATATATGATATATATATATATATGTGAATATATATGATATATATATATATGTGAATATATATGATATATATGATATATATATATATGTGAATATATATGATATATATGATATATATATATGTGAATATAAATGATATATATGATATATATATATGTGAATATAAATGATATATATGATATATATATATATATATGTGAATATAAATGATATATATGATATATATATATGTGAATATATATGATATATATGATATATATATATGTGAATATATATGATATATATGATATATATATATATATAATATATAATATATATATCATATATATATGATATATATATGATATATATATGATATATATATATGATATATATATATGTGAATATATATGATATATATGTGAATATATATGATATATATATGATATATATGACATATATGATATACATATGATATACATGATCTATCATATATATATAGATGATACACATGATATCTGTATATGACATACATGATATATGTATATGACATACAATATATATATATATGTATATAATATGATATATGATATGATGTATGATATATGTGATAAAATATAAAAATCTCGCTGGCGCGCGCAGAATGGCCAGCAGTACCGGGTACCCCGATCCCTTGAAGCTCTCATTGGGCGAAACCCCAAAATAAGTGGAGAAACGACTTGCAAACTTGGAGGTGACATGTTTTTTCACAACTGCATATAAGTTTACGGGGGGGGGGTAGCTGCATCATGTTATGTCCAATGTTGGCACCCCAGACAGATTGGACTGGTGCTGCGCTGCACTCAGGACTCCAATGAATCAGCTATTTGACCTGCAGAATGATCATTGGTGTGATATTGCTGGGGAAATCTGCAGGAAATCCGTTTATACCCAAACATCGGGTTTTCCTAATGAATCCAATGAAGTGACTTTTGAAGGTCTCAGACCTTGTGAATACCAACCATGTATATAGTCCTTTGTAGCAGATCGCTGGATAGCCTGGATAGCCTACATTTTCTGAACATTCCGATTTTCGATCATTATCAAGTCTTTCTCGTTTTGATTCAGCTTCTGCAAAGTTGCGATGATTGTGGAGGGGTCGCTGTTTTTCCAAGCACCTCATCTGCAAAGCAACTCAAGACCAAACCCACATGGATGCTAAGCATTCAACTGAAATACCACACCTGCGATCCGCTGCAAACACAACTGCAGGTGTTCAAGTTGGGCGCAAAGATACGCCAGCTGTCAATGATCATACGCCATGTTAAAAAAAAGGGGTGGGGTCTCCGGATGAAACCCGCTGGTTTTCCAGCTCCCAATGCCAGCGCATGGGGTTGCTTTGTCAGGAGCCAGAACGTGCAGGCTGGATGCGAAGGAAGGATCGTTCTGGGGGATTTTTCCGGACCCATTTTGTGTAGAGAATCTCAACATATCTCAACCATTCTGGAATTTTTGGGTGGATTGTTTGGTGGATTCTTAGGCAACCCCTGGCCCGGCCAGGGGATGCATGGGGATGTTGAGAGGGCAACCAGGGCAACCAGGGCAAGCAGTTGGTTGTTGGAAGCGTTCTTCTACTGATTTGCCCAAGCAAAATATACCATCTTTTGTGGGTTCCCTAACCTTTTGACAACCACATCACATTGGAGTCCAGGGACTGACTCAGATGGCTGAAACAGGTTTTTCGGGATGAACATGCTTAAGTTTAGCCTCATGGGAATTTGAAGTCCAGTCTGAAGATTGAAGGGTTGCTGGGCTGCTTGCTACTTGCTTGTCCTAGCATCCACCTCATTTTTCAATATTTTTGTCTCCGCTGGTGGATTGGAATGCCGGCAGCCACAGCTAGTGAACCAACTCTGGGTCACTTGCATTTGAATTTCAAGCACGACTGGTAGAATCACTAGTAGGCCTAGTGGGCATGTAATGGTGGGCTCCTGGCTAAGTGGTTTACAACCCAACGAAAAACATACAAGGGGCAGTTGCTTTCTCTTGCTTCACTGAAATTCTGTGTTTGGTAGCATCTCTGAGCCGTGACAAACAGGTGTGCAAAAACGTCGGCGTTTGTGGCGAAAGGCACCCGATGGTGGGATTTCCCCAAGCTTTATTTTTGTGTGGGGGCCCTTCCTCACATTAACATGTCCATCCCCCACTTGGGTTCGTTTTGGCCCCTTTTTTGTTTAGAGACCCTTTGGACATTACAGGAATCGTAGGTTTGTTGATTTCCGTCGTTCCCGAGCGGCTGCCAGACCGGTCCACCAGCCCCAATCTGCAGGGATCCCAGGGTTGACCAGAATGGGATATGGGTTTATCTGAAAATAGGGTACCTCTAAATCCATTGGTGAATCATCATTTTCCCTACAACAAGTGTCATTTGGGGGACTATTTTCAGACAGACCCATATATTATCATATATTCGATGATATTTGCAGCTAGAAAACACCAGGTATCACCTTTTAGTATCACCATTTTTTTTTTTGACATTGGTTTTATGATACAAAAAACGGTGTTTCGTCCAAGGTCACGAGCGCATTGAGGGATGGCTGCCCTGCATGCTGGCGCGGAGCCGTGGCAACTTTTTGACGGTCATGGGTATGGGGGCTATTTTTTGATGCGGAAAATGAAGATGATGATTGTTGGCTGATGATTATAGTTGATGTAACTATAATGATTGTTGGATCATCTATAATAGTTGATATGATATATGACTATAATGATGTTGAAGCAGCGGATGTCGTTTTTTTTTTTTCTCGCCCCGAAATGGGAGTACGACTCATGACAGTTTTGGTCAAAAAAAGCCTCTGGTAATTCAACATGGCAATTGGAAATCTGGTGACTTTTTGATTGTCAGCGGAATTTTCCACGGAGTTTCCATTTCAGCAACACGTTTCTAGAGAGTGCATCGCCATTCGTCTAGAATATTGTGGGTGACATCATCATCTTTGTTGCTGAATTCCTCTTTTTTTGCTTGAATGGTGAATCACTGGTGAATCCAATGTTTTACTGTAGTTCTTTCGTCCCAATTTAATTTCTTGTTGCTTAAATCCTCGAATTTACATGGCTCTGACTCTAATCCCTCTAATCCCTGAAAACTTCTCATGTCTTATCTTCCCATGTGTGTGATGGTTAGCAAGGTGCATCATTCCAAACATGGCTGATTTCCGAGCTGGTGAAATCCACGATTTCGGATGGTTGAATCCACCCTCTCTTGATGCTAAGGTCCCACTCTCCCAATCTCTGGAGAGTAAAAAGCCACCGATTTCTGCTGAACTCCTGGGTTTTCCTAGGTGAATTCAGCATTTTCCTCGGTCTCCCTATTTTTCAGGGTGAAAAGTTGACATCTTCCCAGGCTGCAGCCTTACCACGCCTCTCCGGCGCCTTGGTCAAGGACCACCGGGGCCTTTCCGTGCTGCCGGAGCCCAGGATGTCGCTGCTGTCGGGACGGGGTGAAATCATAGGGATGTGGGTCGAAAAAATGGGTGATGTATATTTTTTGTGGGGTGGAAAAGAAAGTGGCTTGAAACAAACATGTCGACATCTGGTGAGATTGGCAGTTTCTGTTGATTTTTTGTGAGGTCTTGGTTGGATTGTGAGATTCTGATGGTGTTTCCATCGCATAATTTTGAAGCTCCTGTACAATCCATCTATTGGTGGTTGAGTTCCACACATGTTGATCTGGCATCTTTCTTATTTGGATTGTATGCTGGGTTGATTGTTGGATATTGATGGTGAGTATTCCCATTGACAAAGAGAGCTTGTTATCATTGATGTGGGTAAATTATAACAACGGAAATGATAGTTATGATAGTTAGTACGGATTAGCAAGGATAACTATCCCAAAAGAGCCGAACATTTCAGGTGAGTGAAGAATTTTCTAATTTCCGAGTGATTTTTCGGGTGTCACATCCCCATTTCGAAGCCAAAAAATCTGCGTCGCTAATCGAGGCCCCACCCACATCGTATGGAGCAGAAGATCTTGACCAATGGGCAGTGCCACGGCGGCGAATGGATTGGACTCGGTGGGGTCCCTCCCATTGGGGGTATGACTCGTGTCAGGGGTTTAGGGATTCCACCCACACAGTTAGTTGGCACCGAAAAACCATGTGTGCAATAAAAAATCTTACTTTTGCTTAGCTTCTCATAGCAGCTATCGGCTTTCGCGCTGTTGTGCGAAAGCCGCAGGGAACTTTCGCTACTGGAATCAGAGCATATTTTTCTTTTTTTGGAGATTTTCTTGGTGTTTGTTCGGACATGTACTGACCATGGATTTCTCTGGTGCTGGGAACTGCACATCATTGCCGGGATGAGCGTTCGGCATCGAGAGCTGACCCAGCCTGACAGCCCGCAAGCAAAATTTCAACGAGAGAATGCACGCACCAAAAGAACAGTTCGGCAAAACATGATATCTTACCAGGTATTACCACTATTATCCCATCTCCGTGAAAGACTCCAAAAAATCTAGTAACCCCCGAAAAGGATCTAAATCTAAAGGGTAGGAAAGTAAAACACTAGGGGTTGCAATAGATCCATTGTTGCCATAACTCTTCACTTCCCCTGCCGGATTGCCGCGAGCCATGTCATGGTGCGACACCGGGTGTTGCCACGAGCAGCTCGATGGGACTTCAGAACTCCGGAAACTCCGGAATTTTGGGGATGCAAAAAAGATCAAAAAAGACTATGATTGCCATGCTGATATAAGTACATCGAAAAACCAGAACAGCTGGTCATATGTCAGTAATGGATAGTAATGGCCAATGTCTCCATTTGGATGGGTGAAGTCCCCATTGGGATTATGGATCCATGGCGAAGCCGATCACTTTCCTTTGCGGCTTTCCCCGTTGTTTTCCATAGTGACTAGGACAGTGGAGGGTAACTCTAAGTCGGCCAACTTCCATCTAGCCTTAATGTGTATGCCAACTGCTGTATTGCTTGCCAAATTGAGCGATATTTTCCAAAGGGGACTATAGTTGGCTGTTTTGGGAATCAAGTTTAATTTTAGTATACTAATGATATACAAAAATTCGCCATAGCGGATATACTAACTATTGATCCCTCAATCTTACTATTACAGTAAATACTAGGTCAACTCCCGTAGTCATACTGTAGCAGTATCTTCCCCGCAGGAGACCATCGGTCTATAGCTATACACTATTCTAATTTGATACTACTGAAGGTAACATACCAAAAACTTGGCACACCTAAGTCGTATCATAATGATTCGAGATGTTATATTAAAACAAATACCTAATTACTAATCATTGAAAACATAGTATAGTTGGAGGTATCTACATGTATATCTCATGCAGCAATCACGACTACATGGGTAACCATTGGGAGAACCGAGGAACACCACCTCCCAGCCGCACGAGTTCAGGCCCCATTGGTCCAGGGGGAATAGCCTGCAAAAACGGGAGGACTAGGAGCACTAAAGGTGGACAGGTTACTAGCTTAAAACATGTTGAGATCATGCAGAGATTCTTCCGAATTGATTGGTTTTGGATGAAGCACCAGCCATTTTGATGGGGAAAATCCATGATTTCATCTTTCCTGGAGGCCTGGATTCCCTGGATGGCCCCCAACCTCAGCTCCGCCAGGAAGGCCTTTAGCCGCAGCGCGGGGGACTTTATCCCTGACTTAGACGAGCTGGTGCCCGATGAGGGACAGGCGGCTCATTTTCTCTGACGAATGGTGGATTTTTTTGCGATGTTTTGATGTTGGATAGGACAGAATACATTTCCTCAAGCGAGTTCCTGAACATTGAACAGTCGTGCATGTCTCATGGGTATTGATTGTTGTCTCGCTGGGAACACAAGTGCCCAGTGCGTCATGTGTACACAGGGAACTAAAAGGGAATTTATGAACAAAAACTGAGGATCTTTTTTTGGATACCCACTTTGGACATGCTCACGTAGGTAGGTTGTACTCCCAATTCTGCTAGTGATGCACGTTTTTTTTTGGTTTAGGTTATTTGGTTCTATATACCATGTTATGTACCTATATTGACCCATATTTGTTGTGCCTCAACGGATATATACCCATAAGGTAATCTCCCATTCACAGTTAGATCTCCATATGATTGATGTTTGACCCACCACTTTTCCAAAGGTCAAATTCCCATTTGTTGATGTCTTACCATTGGTTACTTAGTGCATACCCTTGTATTTGGATGTCAATTCACCATGGTTTCCCCCAAAATGTTCCATAAGTATGAATCCATTGATGGTGACAGCCATTGATAGCCACATTTTCAAACATCGAAAGCTGTCAATGTTTCTAGCCATTGATAGCCATTGACAGCCATTGATAGCCATTGGTAATTTAACATAGCTATTGAAAATGGCCATAGAAATAGTGGATTTTCCCATTGAAAATGGTGGATCTTTCCATAGTTATGTTAGTTTACCAGAGGGTAGATGATAGATCCTATATCAAGACATCCTATATACGACGTATATATAATCACATCATTACTAATACATATGTATATACTGTATATAGCCATTGATGTTTTTTTCCACTTTTCCAAAGCCGAAGAAAAATGGTGACATCAACGTTGGTGCTCTGCCCGCTAGCGCGAGGCGACCCCTGCCGTGGAACGAGGCACAAACGTATATCTCTTACGCATCTCTAGTCATCAACGTATATCAATATAATGTCAATGTAATATATATATATATATTCAATGGATTGGTTTAAGGGAAAATATACAGGAAACCATAGATTTTCCAATTAAATATGGGGCTTTCCTGTAAATTTTCCCTTAAACCAATCCATTGAATATATATATATATAATGAGATATATAATAATATATATGATAATATATATGATAACAATAATAACAATAACAATACTAATAATAATAACAATAACAATACTAATTAATACTACTAATAATAATAACAATAATAATAATGATTATAATAATAGTAGTAATAATAATAAGAATAATAATTAATAACAATAATAATTACTACTACTACTACTACTACTAATAATAATAATAATATATATATATAAAGATAATATATATACACATACATACATGAATTATCGATATCAGTGAATGGACAGCTTCACTCCATTTCTTCTCCCAATCGCGTTGCGCCGCAGCGCCGCAGTTGCGCAACGCTTGGACTCCTTGGTGGTCTCTCCCGTGTCCAGCGGTTTGACCGGGTGCGGTGGCTGCGATGGCAGCTGGGGCATGGGGATGTCACGGATGTCATCAACATGTCATCAACATAACCATGGAAAGATCCGCCATTTTTAATGGGAAAATCCACTATTTCTATGGCCATTTTCAATAGCTATGTTAAATTACCAGAGGGTAGTAGCAAGTTGTACTAATAAACGATGAAAAAATAATGATAGATAGTTGAGAGTTACTGTATCTGAATAAACGATGATATGTAAATGTACCTTAATAATGGTAGATAGTTAAGAGTTAAATCGATCATCTAGTTTTTAGATAAGAGTGATTGATAGAATACTGGAAGAGTAGTGACAGTAGTACTAATTACACAAGTATCATAGTCATATTTGCTATGATTTATGATCTATGAAGTGCTATGATGGTCATTGTTGAAGTTATCGATAGGAATAGTCAATAATGATAGTATATAGTAATAGTGGTCATGCTAGGGTAATGATAATAGTCATTAATTGTCATAAGAAGTCAAACGTCGCTAGTAGTCATCATTATCCACACCTTTATTTATGATACAAATATGTCATTAGGATTTTTGCAATACCAATAGTGGTAGTTGATATTGTTAATGATCATCATCCTGTAGAACAAGAACCAACAATAAGAACCATGATGATGATCATCAGCACAGGAATACCAAATGACAAGTGCAAACATAAATATGATAACACTGTCAGCAAAAGGATGACAAACAATTATCGATATGATCTTACCATAATCATCAAGACTTATCAATTAGCGAGTAGTCCCATTCCTCTAATATTGAATATGGTTTTCAAATGGCTGGTTTCCATGAATCACTAACCCCTAGCAATTAGTAGTTGGAATCCCTACTCATGGAATTTTGAAGCAGTTAACACCATTTAACATCCCATGGCTTTTAGGTTTATATACTATTGGAATCCAACATGAAAAATGATGGCTCGTTTCAATCTGAAATCCCTACCAACATTAGTATTAGTATTTGGAATCCCTACCAACATTAGTATAGTAAACACCACACAGAAGCCATGGCTTTTTCTGGCGGTCTGGTGCCAGATATCTTCCCGCAGGAAGGGAACCCGCGACGAGAAGTTGCTGGAGATGGTGCATCTAAACGGCCAGGTCGAGGCGCACGTGGCCCTTTGGGATGTAGATGATAGATCCGATTATCAAGACATCCTATATTAACGACGTATATATAATAACATCATTACTAATACATATGTATATACTGTATATATATAGACATAAATAATGAACAGTTCCTTATCATGATATGATTTACAGTGATGATTTATATATTTGTTCGATGTCGTTCACATATGTCAAATATCTGTAAATCGTTTTGTGTTCTGAACTGGGTGTTTAGATACTGAAAGACTGCATGGCCAAGATTGAAGGTCTTGCAAGACTCTCTTCTCCTAATTCTATCCCTTCTCCACTCCTCATTCTATCCCTTCTCCAGGCAATGACCTCTGAGAGAAACTCACAGGGGCAAGCGCATATTTCTCTCATGCGCTTCTTGAACGATTCTGGCCTGAGATCGGTTATTGATATCTACCATGGGGTAAGCTGTTATAAGATGTGGAAATTCCACTAGTTGTAGATTCCTTTCTAAAGGAAACAGTGAAACAGTGAAACCTAGATTGATTAGATTGCTTTCTTAAGGAAACCCTGGGTTTTCCACATCTATGTCAGTTCACCCCACTTTTGAAAGGTCAAGCCCCTCGTCGCCTCAGGGCTATTGGAGGTTGATGCCTGATGGACGTCCGGTGGGCACCATCAAGGGCTCAAGGATTGCCACGTGGCAGAGAAAAACTGGGGAGTTCACCAACGAAAAATGGGGATTGAGATGGATTTTACCAGTAACAAATGGTGATTGAACCAACACAATTCGATAATTATTATGGTTTTTACCAATAAACAATGGTGATTGAAGCAACACACTTGGGTCATTTTTATGTTTTTTTACCAGTAAAAATGGTCATTTTACTCAACAACAATGGCAATTTACAGTTGATTTACGCGAGCAAACTTGGTTTTATGAAGCCAGCCCTAGATATATCTACCACAAACTCAAGTGAACCTGATGATCAGCCAACTGATGTAGCCACCTTCTGCAGATTCGAGGTCTGGGACAGCAACTACGAGGCCAATGAGCCCTGTGCCCTGCAGTTCCTGGGTGTCTTGGTCGATTTGAAGGAAAGTTCAGGTCGATCTATGATATATCTATGATATCGGTATATATATATATATAGAATAGACATTAAAAATAAGCTTCAGTGGTATCCCCAACAGCTGCAACGATTAATGTTTACAAATCTTTCTGAAGCGTGCTGCGAAGCCAAGCGTTGGAAACACCTGTTGAACCTGACCTGGCTCTGCACCAAAGCATCCCGGAACCTTCTCCGGAACCTTCTCCAGAAAAGCCTCCCAGACCTTCTCCAGAACCTTCTCCGGAACCCTGAACCTCCCAGACCTTCTTCGGAACCTTCTTCGGAACCCTGTTGAACCTGACCTGGTTTTCCACCAAAGCGTCTCGGAACCATCTCCGGAACCTTCTTCGGAACCCTGTTGAAGCTGACCTGGCTCTGCACCAAAGCCTCTCAGACCTTCACCGGAACCTTCTGTGGAACCCTGTTGAACCTGACATGGCTTTGCACCAAAGCCTCAGACCTTGACCGGAACCTTCGGAACTTTCTCCGGAACCTCGTTGAACCTGACCCGGCGCCTGCACCAAAGCACGCCGGAGCTATTCTGGGCTGAAGACCCCATTAGCTTACGCTGTTGGGGAAAAATATGGAGGGTTGAATTTTGAACTCTTTCCACTTTGCTCTGACATGTTGATCCCTGGTTGGAGGGCGGTTCTAATATTGAGTCAGGGATGATATTTATCCAACAAAAAATATGGGGATTTCACGGTTGACGCACAGGATTTTGAGTGGTGATTTCCTTGAGAAGGGGTGAGATTCAATATTTTTGAATTGCGATGGTATAACTCCAAATAGATTATTTTGCTGGGCTGGGGGATGATATTTTAGCCGTTTGAGGAAGTGACCCATCCAAGGGCAGATTTTGGCCAATAAAAATTGTGATCAAATGAATCGAACTGCTCTCAAAAGTCAGTTTTCATCCTACCAAAGTTGTTTTCAACAAAGATGGCCGAATTTGTCGAGTTGGTACCCTTTGGTGCGTCTCCTAGCGCTTGACTCAGCTGAGGTCGAGGGGTGATGATGGTTCTGGATGGGCAAACCTTTCACGGTACCCTGATGCTGCGGAGCCCCGATGACTCAGATTGGCGGAGGGAAAAACATGGCCGGGCATTTTTTGGGATGGTTACACAATAGAAATACTTAGAACTAGACTTGGAAATGAGCAATTGCCCAGTTTAGACGGGTTGGTTCGTTGTTGTTTTGTTCTCCCTGAGATCTCAAAGATTCTTTGGCTGTAGCGTGGGCTGATCGTTTTTGGATGTTTTTGGTACAGTTGAGGTGGCACCCCGGTGATACACTGGAACGATGGAGAGGCAGGGAGAAGGGTAGGAGGTTGCGATGAAAAATGGTCACAACATGGGGAGAAACACTCCAACTTTGGGACAAAATAGAAGGGACACTCCAAAATTCCATCTTTATTGGGTTTGGCTGAAATAGTGCACCCCATATATCAATTGGTTAGTCGGCATGTTTCCTACTAATATAGCCATGAGAAAGGTATATCCCATTGACCAAGCCATTGGGAGAAGAAACCGAGGCCCGTGCTGCTGAGGTTTGGTACAGGTCTGACAACACGGAGTGCTGTCGACTGTGGCTTGGTCGGTAAAGGCTGGAGATGATGAAATCACGCCTATTTTTCTGTGATTCTGACAGGTCTTTCTAATGGTCTAGATCACAGCATGTGACATTTATATTACATTTATGACGTACTGCAACCAGGGATTCAGGTTTGGGTTTCTTTTTTGGTTCTGAGGCAAGGCCTTTGTTTTTGTTGTCATTTTGCCGCTGAAGTCAGGGGATAGAAGATACAGTTTCAGTAAAGTTGATTGCGGAAAAAAAACAGACACACCATTTGGCCATGAACACTTCTCCTTTCTAGCTGCCACCTCCATGGTTTTTCCGTTTTTTTTAAAATATGTTTTCTTGAATAGGCAAACATAGTTCGAAGAATTGGTTTCCGAGTCCAAAGGGCCAGATCTTGTTTGGTGTTGGGATCGGTTTGCTGATTCTTTTGGCAACGATCCGAGGTCCGGCTAGTCAATGCTGCATCCTCGTCACTATAGGAGCATCGACACTGCGACGTGGAGATATTGCAGGGTTGAAATTTAAGGGAAGATTTTCCCCAAAAAAGTTGATTTGCAAGATTTGTAGGTAAATGTCCCATGACATCCCATGACATCCCATGACATCCCATGACATCCCATGACATCCCATGACTTCCCAAAAAATGGCAGAATGATCTTCAGATATCTTCAGATATCTTCACATTCATCCCGCGGGTCCCACGTTTGCCCTGAGCCTTGGGAGAACAGATGACTCCATGGCATCCTTGAAAAATGTTAGCAGCTTCAGGATGCTCCAAATGAGAAAATTGTCTGTAATTGATGTGAGTTGAGTATCACTTTCCATTTAAGATGAATTTGAAATATTGAGGTATAAAATGGTATAGTATAAACATATCCAAGTTTCCTTATTTGTTTTGGAACCCAATTTTTATGAATTCTCCCAGGTAGCTCACCATACTCGATTTCAACAGGCTCCGACCTGCCAAGCAGGGCGGGACCCTCCCGGCTGTCGTTTGTGTCCTGGTGTCCAAATCAATGGCTGTGGCAGCTAAGGGACCCAAAAGAATGTGGTGCTTTTCTTGGTGTTGCACAAGAATCCAGTCACTTTTTTTTCTTCCCCCGTGAGGTCGATTTTTTTTTCCCATCTTGAAATTTTTGACCAACTCAATCCCCAAATTTTGGGACTTCTGTATGAAGTTTTGACACTTCCAGAGTGCCTTCTGTCCCCCGGTGGATCCTTTCGGTGATCCTTCGGTGGTTTTACCAGAGTCTGTTCGGTGAATCTGAGATAGGAATGCGACTGTTGATACATGGATCAAACAGCGACATTTGAGGACTAGCACAAAAAATATTCATGTTCATCTGGATAAAAAGTGGAGTTTATTCACGGATTTGTTGATTGGCAGCTTCCCAATCCTTCCCAATCCACACATCGTGGCTTACCGGGTTTGAAAAAATCTGCGAACACCCCACAATCCACAGAGATGGCAAAACCAGTGGCTGCTTGCCGACTCTGTTTTGGACGCCCCGCCGGCCCAGTCACAGATGCAGAGGATCCAAGTTCGAACGTCTCACAGATTTCGTTTACGCATTTTACGCGGCCCGAAAGTGTCGAAAGTGTCGAAAGTTTCTGCAGGGATGATTTCGAATGTGAGAAGCAAAAATAAAAAAGAACCGCTTCGAATGTTACTATGACAATTTCACTCTGTGCATGAACTGACAATGTGAATTTCAGCTGAGTTTTAAAAACTGCAACGTCCCTGGTCCACGTCCCGATGATCTTCAGTGGCACCAATCAAGCCTGCAACTCGAGCAATGAACAAGGCCCGCATCAAAACGTAGAAGTGATCTGAATGACCACATATGTTTGCAAAATGTATGTCAGCATTGATCTATTCAATTCTATGATATATATATATAAAGTATAAAGATACATACACACACACACTGTATATATATACATACACACACACTTTACACACATATATATATAATGTATATATATAATGTATATATATAATGTATATATATAATGTATATATATATAATGTATATATATAATGTATATATATATATAATGTATATATATAATATATATATATAATGTATGTATATATATAATGTATATATATAATGTATATATATAATGTATATATATACATTATATATATAATATATATATAATGTATATATATATAATGTATATATATATATAATGTATATATATATATATAATGTATATATATATATAATGTATATATATAATTATATAATGTATATATATACTGTATATATATATACACTGTATATATATATATATATAGATACATACATAATGACATAATACATACATATGTCATTCTCAGTCTGTTGCAATAGCTATTTCCCAGGCTTTGACCACTCCCATCTCGAAAGACTGTGCGATAAACTCGTCCTCATTTAGGCCCAAGTTTCCAACCCTGGAATACACCAGAACAGCATGGGTACATGTGAAACGTTCCGCAAAAATGGGGGGAATCTTCAACACCTCCCGAATCAATGGTTGATGTGTCATGTCCATGGTTGGATGCTGGAAGGGGACTTCCAACACCTGGTTAGACACCAGTGGGTTCTACACCGGGCAGACTTCGGGAAGAGCTTCACCTGATCCAATGGCAAGTGACATTGAACAATTCCATCATCGCTCACAATTGAGCCCAAGTGTTGAAAGTCAAGGCACACAACTGCAAAATCCAGGACAGGAAAATCAATGGACAATGGACTATATGTACATATACAATAATATATATATATATATACACATCTATATTTCGTATTTTAGACATTTTTAGACCACTGGAAGACAATCCAATGATTGTAAAGCTCATTGAGTCTTCAAAAAAACACCACAATCAGATGGTCCTTCAAAAAAGAAACACCAAACCGCTTCTTCCACGCCATGGTGTGGCGATGTCTTCCCTACCTTCTCTTGAGCGGCCTTGCGGCCGCTGCCCACTGCGAGGGCCGGCCGCTGCCCGTGGCAGCTCCCAATGGCACGACGACGGCGGAGAGCCATGGCAGCCATGGCCACCATGACCTGGCGCTGGAGTCGATGCTGCCCATCAGCTGTGCGCTAATCCTGGCCTTTGTGCTGTCGTCCTCCATGGAATCCTTTCAGATCAGCTTCTTTCCGGTGGGGGATGGGACATGATGGGACTATGGAGAGGTTCCTTTTTTCCAATTTTATGGACGGTGAGTGAATTGGGGTGTACAGTGTAGAACATGATGTGAGGAGTGGATTGCAAATGTTTTGCATTGCTGTGTGCGCAGAAACACCTGGCAATTACAAGTCGCGATGAGGGGGCTCACAAAAAGTCTCAGCATCTGAGTGTGTCCAAAAGATGCAAATAGACCATGCCATTCCAAGGAGGTGGGTTGACTAAGATATCTAAGCTGCCAAACTTGCCTTAGCTGACCCAAGATGGGATCAGATTGGATAAGCCAATACTGGCAATCATCTCCCCAAGATTTCTGGTATCCAAATCTTGAACGCATTTGAAGTCCATTTGGAATGATAAACATCTTCAATCCACCAACATTTCGCAGATTGGTAAAAGATGTGATGTGTTTCACTTTGGTTTCACTGTACAAAACCATGTATGACCTGAAGGGTTGTGCCAGTTCCCATCACGACCTTCCTATGTTTTTTCACCAAACGCTCCTTTTCCAAGTGCTGAGTTTTCCAAGATTTCTTTCCTACCAGGAGTCTGGAGTGGTGATCATTATTGGGCTGCTGCTGGGCCTCCTGTTCAAGGTCTCCCTGGGAGAGGCAGGGTCGAAGAGGTAGATCTATCTCTATTCAGATATGTCTGGTATATCTTAATATGTCTGGTATCATATGGACTCATAGCTTCACCTCAATCAAATATCAACAAGATATATATATATATATATCAATATGCACATATATATATATATATCAATATATATGTATATGTATATATATAATATATATATATATCAATGTCTAATACATTTCAACAAGCTGATCTATCAATTCCCATGTCGTCCGCAGACGGGCTTCGCATCGGGTGACCTCATTCCCAGCCTGGGCCCGGCAGCGGTGAAGTCGGCCTTTCTGCCCATCATCATCTTCGCAGCTCGGTGACGGAGGAGTTTCGGAGGTGGAGGAGTCACCAAAAATCCGGAAACCAATAGGTTGATGGCTTTTGATCATGGTTTTTCTACGAAAGAAAAAGAACTTGGTAGATATAGTTCTTAAATGTTCTTAATACTTGTAAATGATGGGAAATGATGGTAAGTAATAAGTAATGGTGAGAATTGAGAGATAATAGCAAATGATGGTGGATCATGGCAGATGATGGTAAGAAATGACAAGTAATAGTACATACAGGTCAGGTAAATCATGGTAAATGGCATGCTGAAACTTCCTTGGCAGTACAGTTAAGTGGTTGTCAGTTGTTAGGGCAATACCTAGTGTTCAGGGCTGAAGCAAGTGCATTCCCAAGGAACATAGAGCTTGAGAATACCTGAGAATATATGGGGACGCATGACGGTCTTGTGAGTAAACCAGCAATTCTTTTTTCCCAACGATGGGGATAAACTGGAGATAGAATCAGGATTAAAAAAGGGTTACTGTATAACTTATAACGGGAATAAAATCAAAATGTACCATCCCCCAACTATCATTCAGAACCTGAGAATGACCATTTTTTCTCCGTTTTTGGAGGAACGGATCGTCTTCCACCCCCCATAACCGGCAGGGTCTATGTTAGTTGGGGCGATGGTAACGTATTTGTCGCCACAATTCTCCGCTTTCCCAACGTGGGGTGAAATCGCAGCTAGACACCCAGTTCAAAGCCAGGAGTTCTGATTTCTCACTGTATACAGTAGACGGTACCCTCTGGTAGACTAACATAACTATGGAAAATCACCATTGTTCATGGGAAATTTCACTATAAATCTGCCCGAATTATAACGACGTCACCCGACGTCACCCCAGAAATCGACCTAAGCCACTGAATTAAGGATACTATATAAGGGTTTTAAAGTGTCCTCATTCACCATCGTGCTTCGAATCTCGCAGCCGGACATTTACTCATACCGATTGAACAGAGAATGGAACACTTAAGATCAATCCCAACCTTGGACAGCAAACTCCTCATTTAGTGTTGTGAGCTAGCACTAAGAGACCTAAATGAGACCTATTTCAGCACTTCCTACCCGTACCCGCAATGGAGAGAAGCATGGCTAACTCGTCCTTGCTGAAGGACTTGGGCGGGTAGGATTTCGCAAGACGTTCAATTTGAGCTTTTCAGCCCGCAAAAAGGTCAAATTGGATGTCTTGCGAAACGAGCTGGGGTTCGAACCCTCCCTGGTCTCGGCTCTTGCTCTCTCAAATGTTTCTTTCCATGCTTGGTGATATTTCATCCCTTGTGAGCGGATTCACGATTTTCTGGTATTCTTCCATTCTATCTTTGCATATCTCGCTACATATGTCAACTATCCAGATCCTCTCTTTAGGCAACCCCTAATCTACATTTTGATTGTGGCAGGAGTCGACAGCTGCAGCTGCAGCTGCTGCAGCTGCGAGCAGCTCGCTTGACGCAGGTGCCAGCATTGGGCTTGCACAGGCAGGTGAAGTGCTCATCTTTTCAGTGGACTGTAAACAATAAAAGTAAAGATATGAAACAAATTTTTGTGGAGATGGTGTGTGGATGTGTGTGGGACATGGGTCTGATTTGCGTAAAGTTTATACGGAGC
Source organism: Cladocopium goreaui (assembly GCA_947184155.2). Taxonomy (NCBI): domain Eukaryota; class Dinophyceae; order Suessiales; family Symbiodiniaceae; genus Cladocopium; species Cladocopium goreaui. Next base: position 84,691 of record CAMXCT020006811.1, read on the forward strand.
CAAACTCAAGGTCATTTCCTGCTCAGACATGACTTAGTTGCCGTATTTGTATGACATGGAAACAGAGTCTTCCAAAGAGGAAGACGCATTTTCTCGATGGAAAACCAAGTACGAATGGCTGACCTTAGAGTCAGAAGACAATCAGTATTTCCTGGGTTGCAGGGAATGTATGGCCAAGACGTGGTCGAAGCCGAAGCGTGGGTTTGCGGCCGGTAAGTACACAATTAATCAATACTTCTATGAAAGGACATTGGTCCAACACGTTGACTCAGCCATTCACAAAGCATCCCAATCCCATGAAGCAGAAGGGGCGGCGCAACCTGAGCCTGACAGATCAGAGCCCGCCAACCCCCTGGAGCACACCCCGCCCCGTCCCTCTCCACAGTCGTCGGAGCCTGCATCATCTGACCGGAAACCCTGCCGCAAAATGTTTTCCAATTTGATTCTGGCTGTATACATGGTTTTGAAGCAGTGTGCTTCGTCGTCAATGTACCAGAGTTTGTTGACCTTTGCCCAGAAGTGCGGAGGGCTTATTCCAGACAGCCAGCAGTCCAGCACTGTCTTTGAGGAGTGCAGAGATCTGGTGGCAAGTCGCGTCATGGCCAATCTCATTCAGGAAGTGAAGCAGTCACCGTTTTTTTCTCTAAGCGTGGACGAGAAAGACGCTATGCTTGTCATTCTTATCACATTCATTGACTCAAAGGGGTGCAAAGTCACATCACCCCTGGCATATAAAAACCTTTCTGGGCTTGAGGCAAAGGACATCTTTTCATTGATCGTTGCTACTCTAGAAGAGCACGGCTTGCCCAAGGAGAATTTGGTTGCTTTTTGCGCCGATGGCGCGTCAGTGATGGGAACGCGTCAGTCCATGTCACGAGAAGGAAACAATGTGGCTCGCAAGCTGCAAGACTATTGCCAGCACCCACTATTGATTCAGCACTGTGCACTGCACAGGTTGCAGCTTGCAATCGAATCTTCCTTTCATTCTGATGAATATTTCAAAGGTATGGAAAAACGCATCAAGGCATTGTTTACTCATTCATCAAATTCACCTTCGACCAGCATTGATATTCTATTTTGGTCTGAACTCACAGGAGAGGACGTCCTCACCTCTCTGAATACCTCTACTTCCAGGTGGCTCTCCGGGCTCCGCCCTCTGGAGAAACTGAATGCCAGCTATTTAACGATGCTCGCCCACCTAATGTACGAATTTCAACATCAGCTAACAAAGAACAAAAGAAAACAATTCAGTGGATCTTTTAATTTTTCAATGCATGGGAGTTTCGAATGACTGTGGCGGGTTGCATTGATATCCTTCGTCTCTGTTTCCACACCAAAAACCAGCTCGAGTCTGTCAAGTCTTTGACCTCTGTCAACAAGTGCGCTGCTCAGTTAGATGAGGCACTTACCAAGTATTGCAGAACACATTCCATTTTGGCAGAGGCACTGGCCGGCAACGCAGCTTTGCCGGCGGGGGGAACAGAGGCGGAAAAGATTGCCAATCTGTATCGGCAACAGAAAGGACAAAAGTTGCGTTTGACTTACACAGTTGTAGGGGGTGATGTGTTGGACCAAGTGGTGTCTGTGAAACAAATCGAGACACGAGAGCATTTCAAAGAAGTTTTCACCCGTTTGAAGCATTTTGGAGAGACCTGCCAGCAACAAGTATATATAGTCCTGTGGCAAGCCAAGCCAGTTTCATGGCAGCCACATCATTGGATGCCTCAGTTGATGTCCCGAAGTCCAAGTCATCCTTGCTGGGTGTCAAAAGTTAAATGTACATCTCAATCCACAGTGGAGGACCATACTGTAGGATGATCATTCCTAGGCACGGTTAATGGAAGTGTAGCTTTTACGTAAATATGCAATGGAATAATCATCATTTTACGGAATCAGAACGTAATAAATAGTGTTTGCCACATTCGACATAGTAATAACGTAGTATAATAACCATCATTTGACACCTAATAATGATATAAAACTATGCCACTAGCCAACGTAAATATTTGGTAAGAATAATCACCGTTTCAACTGATTACAATGTAATGGGAATACCCCTATAATGCAACCATTCCCTAAAGTAACCACCATTGAACGGAATAATAATGTATATAATATTGTGGATGTAAAAAATCCTGCACCAGTTGGTAACCGCTAAGTAACTATGAAACATCGTAAATAATGGGGTTATAAGGGGATAAACCATAAACCAACTGGTGCAGGATTTCTTCCATCCATAGTAACCCCCATGTGACCTGACAATGATGCACCGTAATAAGTTCACACTGGCCAACAGAACAATACCGAAACAGTAGCACCCGTTTACTTTCATAGCACCGTTATTGATGCCCCCTATTCCCCTTACTTGATTGGTTTGTCGTCCGGTGGTTTCTGTTCCTGTCCCATGTATATATATACACACCATATGTATCATATATGATATGTATGATAGATATGATATATACATATTTGTATATATATATATGTGATATATATATATATATATTTACACATATATATATATGTGATATATATATATACATATATATATACATATATATATAGATGTGATATATACATATATATATATGATATATATGTGCATATGATTATGATATCAAGGTCTCTTCCATGTGATTTCTCCATCAGCCTTTGTTTGCACCGTCTCTTTGGTCAGGTGCTGCATCCTGTTCAGAGCAGCAGCAGCAGCAACAGCGGCAACAGAGACCAGAGAGTGCAGAGGTCTGCCGGGGAGCATGGGGCTGGCAAGCGCTTCACTTGTTCTGTGGGGGCACCTTGTGGGTAGGGAGCAATTTGTTTACAGTGTAATGGCAACCAATGCATCACATACATTTCCTGGGCAAGCCGACTGACCAAAATTCTACACTTGTAGTGTTGCATTCCTGTCACCCACCCCCTCATTCACCCACCCACTCACATGCACACCCACACATGCATTACCAGGCAGCTCCGCCACGGACGCCTGTGCAGCGCCGTCGAAGAAAGGCGGCTGCAACCCCACAGTCACATGGAAAAAAGCGCAGACGATCGGCAGAATCGCCAAAGGATGAAGAGTTAATAGTGCCAGATGATCCAGAGTTCAATCCAGAGGCCATTGTTTTTTGCTTTCGGACAGAATCCTCGTTGGTTGGGAACACAGTGAAAGCTTTTCCAAATTCTGCAATGTGAAACCTCGATTTAGAACCCCCTAAGTGTCATATTATCACTATTTGGGGATTACCCGCCTAGTTGATAAATTATGGTTTATTGATTTTGTTGTTGCGCAACTCTAGAAAGATGAGGTCGAAAGGTCATCAAGAGGGTTGCAGCTAAAGATGCTGAAGAGTCAATAGCTCAGCTGGTAGAGCGTCAGCCTAGCAAGTGGGAAGTCATGGGATCAATTCCCAGAGTGATTGTAAAACTATTTGACACATACATGTAGTGTTTATCTGACGCATGAGCTGGATGTTCCCGCCCATGTTAGGGGGAGAAGCAAGGCATCCGTCCAACATGTTAGAATATATCCCTGTGGTATATACAAAGCATTCTTATGTCAAGTTCTTCCTGGCACCATCTATCCCAGATACGTTTGTCAGCGGCCACTGCCCGCCAGGTGGGTGCTATGGAAATGTCACCTGAAGAACACATGAAAGCCGCTTGGGCTTTGCGAGCAGAGCAGAAGTGGGCTGACGTGAGGGCACATGTCATGATGGCGCTTCTGACAGACAACAACGCTGAGAAAGCATACCTCCTGCTGGCCGAAGCTGAGTGGAACCTGTGTCGATATGAGGCAGCGAGCATGCACTTGGAGTGGCATCTCTCAAGCAGTCCAGACTGCACCGAAGGGCTTCAGCTGCGAGGTGCTTTGGCCCCTTTGTTGAAGGGTCCAGCTCATGAAGGGAATGCTGTGGCTGATGTTCAGGAGATGCATGTCCCCATGACAGTCGAAGCATTTGAAGCGGCGTCACAAGAGATCAAGTCCCGACCTAGTCCCGTTGACATGGCCATGCAGGAGATTTCAGAACTGGCTGAGTTTCCGGCAGCCGCCCACGGTGGCCAGAGGTTTCCACAGTTTGAGGTCAAGATCCCCATCAGTGCTTCCTTGCAACCTTTGTTAGACAAGTGCAAGGTGGTTTCCGAGACACCAGACAGTGTGATCTTTGAGTGTTCAGGTAGCACAGCTCAGAAGCGACTGCTCAAAGCAGCCAGAAGGTGCAGCCCGCTGGAACATGCCGTGCTCGGGTGGCAGAGCGACAGAGCTTGCCAGGACGGCTCCCAGAACATTTGCGAAAGGAGTTGCAGATCCCAAAGAAGGGATTCGCTAGACTTGTGAAGGGGATGGTAACCGACGTGGCCAAAGAGATGGAGTTGACGGAGCAGTACAAGTTCCACCCACAAGCTTTGCTATGCTTACACGAAGCGTCAGAAAAGTTCATGACTGAACTTTTGGCTTTGTGCCAAATCTTGGCACAACATGGAAAGAGGAAGACGATCATGCTGCAGGACCTCAGTGTGGTCATGTACCTTCTTGCTGCGAAACGCTGAAAAAAGTTTTGCGTTGACATTGCGCACGATGGTGCCACTTGAACACCCACATCCACATCCAATCTTTTTTCTGGGGTAGATTCACATCCAAATTGGGACATTGTTTCGCAAGACGTCCAAAATCAACTTTTGGCCGCTCAAAAAGTCCAAATTGGCCGTCTTGCGAAACCGGCTCCCGAAATGCTTTTGGGGATTTTCTGGGAAACATTTTAGTCCGAAGTGATTTTGTGCAGCCCAAACCTTCCAAAACCAGACGTCTTGTGAAACCGGCCCCGAAATGGTGCTGTAACCCTTCAAAACTGGAACCTATATATATATATATATCCTTATCTGTTGTTTGATGATGTGGGCGTACCTGATTCACGCTGCCCCGTCCGATGCTGCACCCCAGGCGGATATTAGATTGGGCCGGAAGGGATGGCAGGATTGTAGGATTACCTCACTTTGTACCTAAGCCCCTCCAATGGATTATCATTGCTTTATCCATGAATCAGTCAACCAACTACACCTAACTACTCACTAGGTTGGATGATCCTTTAAGAAAGGTTGGTCGTTACAATAGGTGTGGTTTTTAAATTATACATGCATGCATATACACATACATATACATATACATACATATATATATCTTGCCCGACGTAAAAAATAATTCACTATTTTATGCGACGTAAACCTTATTTCAATTTTGAAATTAAAAAATCGACCCAACGACCTACGAAATATTGTAATTCAGCCAGATAAATGGTGATTTTCCATGGTTATGTTAAATTACCAGAGGGTACATTGTACATGGCATCGGCATCAAAAAATGCAAGGCATTTGGACAGCTTGGCCCAAAACAAGACCCCCAGGAATCTGGATGGACTTTGCGATGGAAGGACTTTGCCTCTCAGGCCAGTTCCGAAACGAGGCTTCTCGGGGAAGCCATGGTATGATAGGGATTAGGCACCTCAATGGAATAAAACCAACAGAAACCTATCACAAATCGACAATATAAACTATGAATCCCCAATTTTTCTTGGTTAAATCCTCGTTTTCCTGATTTTTTGACAGCTCAAATCACACTTTGTCCGTCTAAATCACCATGTTTCTTCATGTTTCTGCCTTAATTTCCGTCTAAATCACCATTTTCCCCACATTTTTCTGGGGGGCACCTTCTTTTCAAGGGCCAGGTAACCCCCTACCACCGCGTTGTTATCGGTGCAGGTGGGTTACATCCTGATCTTTGCCGTGCTGGGCACCATGATTTCCATGGCCATCGTGGCGCTTTTGATCGTCAACACCAGCCGCTGGGATTCAAGTGATACAAGTATCAAGCCTAACAAACGACTGATAAAATGATTAATAACTATTGTTATACTATATATAGGGTATGTAACTATAGTAGGGTATGTAACCATATGATTAATAACTATATATATAAAACTTAATGATTAATAACTATATAACTATATATAACTTATATAAACCATAATTAAGTAGGCTATGTCATATATGATTCTTCGTAATATTATGTAATATGGTAATTATCTTACTGGTGCTTAGCAGGGAATTAATATCCATAATCACTAGTTAATCATCCCAGCAACCCCCAGCAACCCATCCATTACCTACTAAGCACCAGTAAGTAACAAACTACTGAAAAAATATCTTGGTAGTTGAAGCATCAAGTTGATCGGATCCAAGTGATAAATGATGGTTGATTGGGAAAAAAATCAGGAGTAAAAAAACACATGGGCATGGGGGATTATTATGTATTATAACCCAAACGGGACACCGTTTCCGACTACTATTTCATGAGATGGGATAGGGGTATTTTTAATGGATTACATGGAGTTTTGGAGGGTCAAAACACGACTGGAATAGTGGTAAACTTGCTTTTTCAACCATATTTTGCTGGTCTTACTATAGAAAGATCCCAAAGAGCAGCAACATGGGGCTTTAGTAATCCAGGTGGAGAACTTTGAGTGGAGAACTTTGAGTGGTGAACCGCTTGGAGTTTTTCAGTAAATATTTTTTGATTGTTTCAGATACCATCTTTTTCCACACAATTTCAGAATCGGATGTTTAGATCCAGATTTTGAAGTACATCACTTCTGAAGCTTCTTTTCTTTTTCTTGAGCCCCAAAAAAAGACTCGTGTTTTGTTTTTGGGTGGTTTTTCACAACCATCAAAACAAAAATCCAATTTCGGTTTTTCCGCGCCAATTTTGGGATTTTTAGGTCACTTCCATGGGATCTCAGACCTGCGCACGGCCTTTGCCTATGGTGGCTGGGTGGCTTTGGGTCAGACGGTCAGATGATCCAATTTGGAGATGGATGGGGTTTCCATGGTGAAGCCAAGGATTGGTGGATAGGTGGATTCTGATCATTCGGTCTAAACATATCACCGCGTCATTTATGTTAAGATTCTTATAACTATGCTTGTGAATGTGCTTATTACTCCAAAATACTGGATAGGATATCTCACAAACAACAATTGAGGCACTTAAAGACTATCACAAAGATCAAAAATAGATGATTGACTACAGTTACGATTATCTGTAGATCTGGGATGCAACCAATGGCATTTTCAAAGAAATCTCACCCCTTCCGTTTTTCTTCTTCTCCATATTGTTATCTACTTCCAAGATTGTTCTCTCTCTCTCTCTATAATATATATATATATGTTTATGTATCTATATCTATATCTGTATCAATAGCAATATGTACATATCTGCATGGTACCCCCCTGAGACCTACCTTTCTACTATTTCTATTGGTACATATTTCTATATTTATACATATTATATATAATATATATATAAATAGATAAATAAATATATGTATATATATATAACATACTTAATAATATACGACGTGTAATATAATATTATTATTATTACTATTATTTATTATTATTATTATTATCATTATTATTATATTAATATATATATATATATATACACACATTATTTCATGGCCTGCGCACATAACCCCGGTCTTTCAGGTTCGCTGATCGCCGCTACAGATCCCGTGGCTACTTTGGCCACCTACGCCTCTTTGAAGGTGGACCCAGTGCTAAACGTCATGGTCTTTGGAGCCGCTGGGAAAATGGTGGTTGAAGCCTCAAGGTTTTCGGATTGTCCATTAAAACCCATCGGTTTTGGGGTACGGCCATCTTAGGAAACCTCCATCCATGGTGATCTCATGGGATTTCGCCAACAGTGGGAATACCTTCTGGGGATGGAGGGAGCATCCTAGTATTGGGGTAAATGCAATGCCATAAACCATCCCACTAATCAACCATTTGGGGGTCATCTCAGATGATCCCAAATAAATCCAGTTTTTTTGGAGATGAACATGTTAATGACCACCCCTCCGGTGTCCTCAAAAGTGGGGATTGCCGGGAAATCCCCGAACTAAATGGAGGATTTTCCAGCATACCATGTTTGATCACTGGAGGGTACACAGAGTTATCAGATAGAGTTACCAACACAGAATATCAAGGATCAGAACATGTGTGGTTTTTGGAGTTTTTGAACATAATTTTCTGTCGTATCTGAGATTTTAGCATGGATACCCTTTTCTGGTGGTGCTGTTCAATTGGGACAACCCCTGAGATTGAAGGAAACTGGGAAGTTAAGGTTGACATTATGCGGATACAACGATGATATTACGGGAAGCTGATTTTTCTCCCTGTTTCTGGGGGGATGGAGGTTGATTGGAATCTGTGGAAATCGTAGATACTGGGGCAAAAAAAAAGCAGCTGTTTTTCCAACGGGATTACAATGAGGATATCATGTTTCGTGGGAGAAGTACTTGGGGGACCATCCCATTGAACAAGCGGTAAATAACCGTGCTTCCTCCCCGGGAATTGGGACTAGACTAGTCAAGGGATGCTGGTGTACAATACTTTGGTACTGAGCTATAGCAATTTTCACGCCTTGGACACTTTGATGAAGCTTCAAGAATTCGGTTTATTGTTGGGTTCATCAGAATGATCAGAAATTTCCTGGTTTTGCCGGTTTACATCCTCATGAACTATCCTGTCATGATATCCAAAAATGAAGGTTTACCGTTCATAGCAGTCATAGCAGTCGCTTTTTTGGACTCGCCTAACCTAAGGAGTCCATGATCAACGACGCCGTGGCCATTGTGGTCTTTGAGATCTTGAATAGCGTGGAGGTGAGCTGCTGTGAATGTTTTTTTAGAACGAATCATAGCAAAGGGGTTCAAACCAGCAAAGGAACAGTGATTTACCAGACTTCCAGGAGTGATGCAAGAAGAAGGAGAAGGAAAAAAAGAAGACGTCCCCACAAAAAGATTCAAGTCGAAAGATTAAAGCTCCCAACATCCGCGGGTCGAGTCGTAGAATGTGTTGAGGGAAGGCATTTCGAGGGCATCCTTCTATCTAATGATTTTAATGTCCCAAACAGATAGAAAAGGTTCAAAACCCCACTTAAATTTTGTGACTCATTTCTTTTCTATCTTCTTGGGGATGACTCTAGATCTGGGGGTTTCCTGAAATGGGAATATCCCAAGCTCGCTGGAGGGTTTATTTCATGGAAAATCCTTTTAAAATGGATGATGACTGGGGGTACCCTTCATTTTTGGAAACCTCCATCTGATGGTAGAATGGAACTTGATTCCTTGCAATTTTCGGAACCCGAACCGCGAGGTCTTTGGAGATCCTTGTGATCAGCAGACGACCCAAAATGTTCCGGTGGCCGCTTGGCCGCGGTTGCATTGGCTACGGCTACCCTCCGGGAATCAAAGGTGGCTGGGGTTTATCCCCTATGAATAGAGGATTTATGGGAAAATCACCAGAGGTTCATGGGAAATCCCCTATGAATAGAGGATTTAGAGGATTTATAAATGATGATTTTTCATTGCCGTGTTTGATCACCGGAGGTTGTCTAATGACACTTGACAGTTTTGTGATGTAAAGAGAGCAAATTGAGGTCACCCAAAATTGTGACCTGGAACTCCTAGCATAGATGGGATTCTATTTTTTGATGCCATGGTGAGCAAGTCTCCCAGCTATCACTAACTGATATGTGTCTTATCAAAAAATCAAAAAGGGTTATTCTTCGGTAACCTACAGTAGTCTGGGAATCGATATCCTGATTTATAGGTGAGTTTTCCTTTACACTTATGGGGAGGGTTTTTCATCATGAGATTCGACGAGGCGATTCTGACTGGCATCGCGAAGAAGCTGGTGGCTTCGGTGGCTCGCCATCGGGCGATCTGCTGCTGGTGGTGGTGGTGGTGGTGGTGTGGTTGGTGTTTATGCTAGGGCGGGGAAAACCGGACCCTATTTTTACAGTGTTTTTTTGTTGATGCTACGGGGGGGTGGGGGTTGGGGGGTGGGGTGGGATGTTGACGTCCGCTTGCACTTGCAAACCATGTTGATGTTGCGGGGTGGGGTGGGGTGAGGTGGTGCTCGGCTTCTTCTCGGCCGTGCTGGTGACGCTGCTGCTGCGCTTTGCTTCGCTGAAACATTCGCAGCTCATGGAGATTCTCTACATCATGGCCTGTGTCGCCTGGCGCGGTATTATATAATTTCCAGCATTTAACACATATCTATGACCATACGTGTATATATATATATATATACATATATATATATATACATATATATATATATACATATATATATGTATATATATATATGTATACATATACGTATATATGTATATATACATATATATATATATTTATATATATATATGTATATATATACATATATATATGTATATATATATATATATATACGTATACATATACATATATATATATATATTGGATATGGGTTGCTGATGATCTGTGGTAATTGATTGATTTTGAGATACTTCTCAGTGATGAATCTACACGCGTGTTCCTGTTTGTTGGTGATGGTGATGTTTCCTTTTTTCAGATGGTGGTTGATCTGGATGTTGATTCACTGGGATCTGGGAAGAAACAAATGGGAAGATCTCAGGTTAGTGATGGGCCAGTTAAGTCGGGGGTGGAATCAAGAAGATGCCTCATTGAGGATTACAGTGGTGGATTTAGAAGGAAGGATTTTTACCAAACGGCAGAATTATATATAATAATGATATGGATCATAATCATTTTTTCGTCCATAATTTACCAATGTTCATCCCTCATGGAGACATTCATAATTTTCTTTTTACCCCTCGTGATCCAGAACTATGGAGGGAAACGAATCCAGGGGACATGACCAGGGTGAACCATACGAAGAATGATGCGTATGATTTCAATCTGCGAAGTTCGGGTTTCCAATGGATCTAAGAGTTGATGGCCGGATATGTAAGGATAGGTCAAATATATATATATATATGACATATATATATATATATGAGAGACTGTGAGGTGATGAAGATCCATAAGTACCAGTTTTTTGATGTTCAGGCACCAGGATTTTGGCGTCGCCAGGCCGGAAAAAAGCTGAGGCCTACATGATGTATGGCCTGGCCGAGACATTTCACGCCTCTGGTATCATCGCGACCCTGTTTGGATCGATGGTCATGGGTCGCTCGGTGGGCCATTTTTGATGAAGGATACTGGACCCGGCACCATCTTGATGGAGTTCCGATCCGGAGAGCCACCCAAAAGTCGGATTCGAGTCGGTTTCGGGTTTCGGGTTTCGGGTTTCGGGTTTCGGGTTTCGTCGATTGAAACCCACTTTCGCTGTCGGTTTCGGGTTTTGGGTTTCGGGTTTCGGGTTTCGTCGATTGAAACCCACTTTCGCTGTCGGTTTCGGGTTTCGGGTTTCGGGTTTCGTCGATTGAAACCCACTTTTGCTGTCGGTTTCGGGTTTCGGGTTTCGGGTTTCGTCGCTTGAAACCAACTTTCGCTGTCGGTTTCGGGTTTCGGGTTTCGGGTTTCGTCGCTTGAAACCAACTTTCGCTGTCGGTTTCGGGTTTCGGGTTTCGTCGATTGAAACCAACTTTCGCTGTCGGTTTCGGGTTTCGGGTTTCGGGTTTCGGGTTTCGTCGCTTGAAATCAACTTTCGCTGTCGGTTTCGGGTTTCGGGTTTCGGGTTTCGTCGCCTGAAACGCACTTTCGCTATCGGTTTCGGGTTTCGGGTTTCGGGTTTCGTCGATTGAAGCTAACTTTAGCTGTCCGTTTCGGGTTTCGGGTTTCGGGTTTCGTAGGTCGAAACCACCTTTAGATTCACCAGTACGATGCCGATCTCACATCACCCAAGCGTCGTTCTCCATGCAGTCGTCAAAAACAAGAGCGGTGAGTGACAAGCGCCTGAAAAGGTCAGAGAGGAAAAACGGCAACGGTTTGGGGGAAACCTGCCAGCATCCGTAAGTAGCTGTCACTGAGTGGATTAGATTAGATTAGATTAAAATTAGATAGATTAAACTAGATTAGATTAGAAATAGATTAGATTAGGTAGATTAGATTAGATTAGAATTGGATTAGATTAGGTAGATTAGATTAGATTGGATTAGATTAGATTAGATTAGGTAGAGTAGATCAGATTAGATTAGGTAGATTAGATTAGATTAGATTAGATTAGATTAGGTAGATTAGATTAGATTAGATAGATTAAACTAGATTAGAATTAGAGTAGGTTAGGTAGATTAGATTAGGTTAGACTATATAGATGAGATGAGATTAGAATTATATTTGATTAGATTTGATTTGATTAGATTAGATTAGGTAGATTAAATTAGATTAGATAGATTAGATTAGGTTAGATTAGATTAGTTGGATAGATATGATATGATATGATATGATATCATTAGATTAGATTAGAACTATTAGATTAGAAATATTAGATTAGAAATATTAGATTAGGTTAGATTAGATTAGATTAGGTAGATTAGATTAGATTAGATTGGAATAAGAATTATTATAGAATAGGTAGGTTAGATTAGATTAGATAGATTAGATTTGATTAGTTTTGGTTAGATTAGAATCTGATTTGATTAGGTAGATAAGATTAGATTAGAATTAGATTACTTAGATAGATAGATTAGGTTAGATTAGGTAGATTAGATTATGTTAGGTAGATTAGGTTAGATTAGATTAGAATTAGATTCGATAAGGTAGAGTAGATAAGATTAGATAGGTTAAACTAGATTAGAATTAGATTAGATTAGGTAGATGAAATTAGATTTGATTAGATTAGATTAGATAGATAAGATTAGAAATAGATTAGATTAGGTAGATTAGATTAGATTAGATTAGATTAGGATTAGATTAGAATTGGATTAGATTAGGTAGATTAGATTAGATTAGATTAGGATAGATTAGGTAGATTAGAATAAATTAGATAGATTAGATAGATTAGATTACCAGCACGTTCAAAGGGGTGCCTAATGAATTTCAAAAATTGAGATTCTTAAGGGGTGCCTAATGGGCACCCCTTAGCGTTCATGGAGATGGCACAACAGAAAATGATGAGTTCCAACCCAAAATCTTCCAATCCCACCCGCGTGGCATCTGTGGTGCGCCCGACTTCATTTTTGGCGAGAAGAAATGCATGCGTTTCTTTTCGCGTCGGATGTAAAATGTTCCCAATGTTCAAGAAAACTAGTCAAAATCGACACGAAATGACACGCACAGGGGTTGTTCAAAAAGCACCCGACACGTTTCTAAGGGGTGCTTATTAGACACCCGTTTGCCTAAGGGGTGCTTATTGGACACCCCCTACCGACCGACACGACACGGCAGTGACACGCAATGACACGCATGTTTTTCTTGATTTCTCCAAAACAAATCGTGACCACTTATGACCGACACGACACGGCAATGACACGAAATGACACGCATTTCTGGAAGCAAACGTGGGGAAATCGAAGAAAAATGCACATATTACTATGAATACTTCATTATTTGTTAGTTTGGAACCTTAAAAATTAAGGGGTGCCTAATGGTTACCCCCCTTAAGGGGTGCCTAATTGAGACCCATTTGTACATCCTGGTATAGGTAGATTAGATTAGATTAGATTAGAATTGGATTAGATTAGGTAGATTAGATTAGATTAGATGAGATTAGATTAGACTAGAATAGGTAGATTAGATCAGATTAGATTAGATTAGATTTGGTAGATTAGATTAGATTAGATAGATTAAACTAGATTTGAATTAGAGCAGGTTAGGTAGATGAGACTAGGTTAGACTATATAGATGAGATTAGATTTGAATTAGATTTGATTAGATTAGGTAGATTAAATATGATTAAATTAGATTAGAATTAGGTAAGAATTAGATTTGAATTAGATTAGTTAGATAGATAGATTGGATTAGACTAGGTAGATTAGATTAGATTAGATTAGATTAGGTAGATTAGATTAGATTAGATAGACTAGATTAGATTAGATAGAATAAATTAGGTTAGATTAGATTAGATAGATTAGATTAGATAGATTAGATCAGATTAGATTAGGTTAGATAGATTAGATAGACAGATTAGATTAGATTAGATTAGGTTAGATCTAGATTAGATCGGTCCTGGGGAAGTTAAGTCTTCAGAGTCGGTTTTGGGTTTCGGGTCTCGCGTTTCGGGTTTCGCAGTTCGAAACCAACTTTAACAGTCGGTTTCGGGTTTCGGGTTTCGGGTTTCGGGTTTCGGGTTACGATCGGTCCTGGGGAAGTTAAGTCTTCAGAGTCGGTTTCGGGTTTCGGGTTTCGGGTTTCGGGTTTCGCAGTTCGAAACCAACTTTAACAGTCGGTTTCGGGTTTCGGGTTACGATCGGTCCTGGGGAAGTTAAGTCTTCAGAGTCGGTTTCGGGTTTCGGGTTTCGGGTTTCGGGTTTCGGGTTTCGGTCGGTCCTGGGGAAGTTAAGTCTTCAGAGTCGGTTTCGGGTTTCGGGTTTCGGGTTTCGCAGTTCGAAACCAACTTTAACAGTCGGTTTCGGGTTTCGGGTTTCGGGTTTCGCTGGTCGAAACCAACTCTGCAGACCTCTCTCCGGATCACGTCTCTCTTGATGGGAAAGTTGATGATTAGCGGTGAGTAACCCCTGGATTTTGAGGTATTTAGACATTTTTAGACGAAGCCAGACCAAAGTCTAAGACCCAGCAAAACAAAAGCTTTTGATCCATTGGACCCAATGACTTTGCCCATACCACACCCCAGACCCTTGAACACATTTGGATACATTTGGAAGTTAGACCAACGCCGTTGAGGCGCGAAGCACATTTCCAAGTCAAAATGTACAAAGCACCTCAGTATCGGACCGCTTTTGGAAGTTGCGATGTCGAAAAAGTGCACGCCGTTGTGGCGCAAAGCACATTTCGAAGTGACAATGTACA